>LPNX010744864.1:317904-338827 GCA_001517045.1 Pseudotsuga menziesii
AGGTGACTAAGCCTTGTTGCTAGGCCCTATATTTTGATTTATTACTCATAAATTCAGGCTTAACGGGGGGTGTTAGAATAATCAAACCCATAGTATTACCCATTTAGACATTAATTCATTTATTTTTGTCTTATTTTCCTAGTCCATGAGTCCCACCATGTGCAAGTTGTTAATTTCCTATCCATAGAGGTCAAACTTGCCATATTTGACTCATGTAGCACTTGGGAAAGCCTTAGGAATCAAATCTGCTTTATTCCTGGCCTCCTAGGTGCCCTTCTGCTTTTCCTACTTTATTGACTTCTTTTTCAGTGTTTTAAGGCTAATAGGAAAGCAAGACTAGGTGAGGTGAACTTGTTTTCTTTCCCTTTCATCCTCCACTCTTTCCTCCATGCAAAAGCATGTATGAGCTGCCATTCCACCACTCATTATCTTTCCCATGCGCAATTTCCAATTCGTGAGCCTCATGACAGATTTGGGATCAGCTTTTTACACCTATGGGGGATTTGCCTATTTTGGATAAGACTGCTTTATGCTAGTTTTGGATGCCTCCTTATGCATTCGACCTATTGATGTATTCTATATATTCAGAAAACTATTTTATTACAGGGTTGGCTATTGTACACTGAGTTAATATAATTTTGTGTTACAGCTCCATATTCAGTCTCCATTGTTGACAATTTTGCATGATCAATTGTAATTTGTTGTGAGTGAAATTAATCTATTGCTGGTCAGAATTTCTACAGATATTGAGTGAAAAACTCAGAAATTATCAGTTGTTTATTCAACAACCAATAATAACCAAGGGAAAAAACACTATGGGATGATCGGATTGAAAAATAAAGTCCAAGAGACTGAGTCTTTTACAGACACTACGATGCTAGAACATTTTATTACACCTCCTCTACGGGGTATCAACATGTGATATAGTACAACAAGCACTTTCGAGAAGCAATTCTGAAGGTCTTTTGAAGTCTGAACAAATCATCTTTGTCTGGTTAACTAGGCTCACTTGATAAAAACCCACTAAGTAAAACTTAGGTCGTAACAGTGGTGAGGTTTTCTCATGCACAAGGGATGATACAGAGCTGAAGGAAGGAATATACAGTGGAACTTTGAAAACTAGGGGTACAATGGATGATGGAAAGGGCATATGAAAAAAATATGGAGGTGTAATAGATTTGGGTAAACACATGGCATATTGATAAATCTGAGACATAAAGGGTGTCACCGTAGAACCAGTAGATAATGAAGATAAGGATATGATTGATGAGAGGAGTATCGTAGAAGAAGATGGGCCAGACTAGGAAGAAGGTTGTGGTTGTGGGGGAGATGATGAATATTTTCCATTGCTACCTATTGTGCCCTTACTCAACAGCCTAAAAAAAACATATGTCATCAAAAAAAATCTTATTTTGTTTTGATGAAATGTTCAAATTTCTTATAGAAAATCTATAGAACCGACAGCTACTAAAATGGTGACATTCCATGAGCTACTGAATCAGTGAAATTCCATGTTTTTTTTAGAACCTTTGTGAACTATGGTTAGTGGAAAAAATTACTACATTGAAATCATTCTTTGGATGAATTACCTTTCAGATCATGTGGTAAGTTTTGGTTTTTACGCTTCTTACCATAAGTCTTCGTCTAAGTATTAATCAATGGACAAGTATTATTGGTTAATTGTAACTTGGGAAAAGTCCTAGAACATCAAAGGTTAAATACGCTATGCAGGGGTGCCTTATCCTAAGTTCATCTTTTAAACCCCGAATCATAATTGCTCATACTATAAATGGTTAATGTCGATTTTTATAATATGCTCCATATTATGAAGGTTTGATGTTGGGTTTTATGGTTATGTCGCGTCATATGCTTTCCACCTTTGAAAGGTTTACATAATCATATAGTAAGGTGTATGCGTTAACATCCAAGGTTCAGTCCTTATGATCGTTTTGACCTATGTCATCACCTCCAAAATCGATCCACTTGCCGGAAAATTGATCTGGTATCATTGCACTTGTACTTAAATTTGTCAATCATATTCAATGGCCAATACATGCTCAGTGTCATGGCTCCCTTCTCGTTCGACACCTATAGCTTATGCTATGAGTGGTTGTATGTCGAGTACTCCAAATAAATAATGGTAACATGAGTTCATCTGGAGTCTTCGCCGTCCCTTCCATTACTCGATTTCCTTTCTGCATGATAATTCTCCTTCACCCATGCTGAGTTTACAGGGTTGTAGTCTGTGTTCATTCATGTCACATTTTGTTTATCACAGAGTTGGGTTTCATTGCTTGTGTTTCCTGCTCGGCTTCCATCCTGAATGATCGCTCTCTAGCCTTCTGTCCGGTTGTATTATGTGGTGTCTTCTTTGTGTGCTACTGCGTGACTTCGCGCTCGCAGTCATGGCGCCGGTTGTTAGATTTGAACCCAGTGACGTGAAACTCCTTGATGAGAACCCTGAGCTCTTGGGCAAGGTTGAAGCAGTTGGATGGTTTCCATTCATTCACAAGTTTGTGGATTTGAACCCAGAGGTGACTAGGTTATTTTCCATGTCTTTGGTCGACAACAGGGTTAGGGTGGCTGATCTCCAATTCAGGGTCGACGAACACTCAGTTGCTTTGGCCACGGGCTTGTTGTTGACGGGTGAATGATGGTTCAAATACAAGTAGATGGAGATCACCGAATGGAGACAAATGATGAAGAATCCCTGCCAGGATGTGTCTTTTAGAACTGGTGTGTCGTGGAAGTACTTCAAGAAAGAATGGAGATCGGTCCTCGATGTTATTCACAGTTATGTGACCTGCGAATGTCGTCTCTCCTCGGCTTACGTATATCATCTCCGGTTAATGGCTGTGTTCCTCGGTTTTCCTATTAATCTTCCATATTATTTAGTTCAGAGTATGACAAAAATGTCCTTGGACATTAAGAAGGGGCTGAAGAACATTAGTCACAGCCTGTTTCATCACGGCCCGGTTAGGATGTTGATTGAAAGAGAGTTGTCCAAACAAAATCGGTCATGGGATGAGTTTCTTAAATCGAATGGATTCTTGGCATACTTTCATTGCCAATTTGATTGCCCTGAATAATGTGGTAGGCATCAAGAGCCTTGTTGAACTCTGGTTTCACCTGTGCACAAGTCTGTGTCAAACCTTGATGGCCGTGTAAGCCCCAGCACTCACAATGATAGCATTCTCATTCCTGCATGTAGTCCCGGTACTCCTATGCCTTCCAAGCGTAGGAAGAAATCTTTAAATCTATCCCCTATGACACCAAAACGTAATGAGGATACCTGCGAACCGAAGGGTAAAAGGCCGAATGTTAAGGTCAATGGTAGGTTTACAAGGAGTATGGTAACCAAGGTTAGTGCTGTTAAGTCGGCCGTGAGCAATACTGTTGACATTGAAATAGTTATGCTAGACGATGAGGAAGAGAAACCTGTTTCACCTAATTATGGTCTTGATATTGATCATGAGCCTTTCATAAACCCTGCAGATAGTAGTCCTCATGTGTCTGATAAGAATCTTCACGTAGACCCTGTGGTCGATTCCCCAATGAAGGGAAAGTCCATTGAAGTTAATTTACCCGGGTCCTATCAAATTGGTGAAGCTGTTCACCCACTCTTTGTTAGTTGTCTGCTAGATAAAATACATAGAATGGAAATAGAACTGACAGAGATGGTGACACGTGATGATATTGTTAAAGCTGAAAATTTGACGCTGAAAGAGAAAGTTGATTCAGATAGTAAGTGTCTACTGCGTCTAAAGAAACATAAGAATAGGTTGATTCGCAAAGTAATGAAATTGCAAAATGATAATCAGAAGAATGAAGAAAAGATGCGTGAGCTAAATGCTCAGGTCACTCTGATGCAATTCAAGGGTCATTCGCAGAACCCGGCAAACGGTGTAAATATTTAGGTGTTTAATGCCCCTGTTAAACTATAATGTTTTGGGCACTTTTTCTATCGTATATATGTTTACGAGAGTTTCAGGTTTGAAGTTATAATCAAGTGATAATCAAGTTATTTTTTGTTACAGGTATTGGTTTGAATTTATTCATGGATTATATAGTTTACTTTATTTTATTTTGCTCTTGTGTGTGTTTTAATTGTTTTTCTTTACTATGTAGAATTGCAGGTGATATTGTTGATGCGTTTCTTTTGGATTTTGGCAATCGCTTATGTTCAGGATGATCCCTGGATAGTCGTGGACAGATCGATTGGCTACGTTGTTTCCCAGGTGTCACTGCATCATTAGTGTCTTCGTCGTTTATGATTTTGTGCTATAAATCGAATCTTTCCAATTTCAAAGACACTATAACGCATATAGAAAAATGACATGAGGAATTGGTCATTTTTAATGAAATTGGTTAATATTTCGATTTTATAGTTTCCAGTCTTATAGAACTGTCCTCATGTGAGATCATTTGTATTTAAAGAAGACATGTATTACTGGATAGGAGGTCGATAGTTGGGAAAAGGACATGACAAGATCACTGTAATTATTTCTTGTGACTTGAAACAATTTTTTGTCAGCAGCTACAGTACTTTTCACTAATGATATCTATATATATGTTTACAGTATTTATACTATGCAAATGTATTTATGATATCGTTTGATCTTGTCACTTTCTCTGCAACATTTATGTTTTGTCATTATTTCTTTGATGAATTTTGCAAATACATCATATTTAATCTGTCAACTTACGCTGGTTTTGATTTGCTTATATATGTCATATAGTAAATTTGATATTGTCGTCAACCAATAAATGTGACATACTTGTTCACTGTGTGATCTTGTTTAAATTCTGAATTTCTTCTGAATATTTTCTGGATTGTTAGCACAGTAGAATTATCGACAATTTGATTCCAAGTTAATGTTTTCTACGCTCCTGATCAGGATAGGATATTTAGGATAGATTAATGATTTTTTTTTCCTTTAGTTATTTTATTGAAAATCTATTGAATCAGATCTTTACTTTTATACCACTACTAGGTCATTTTCTGATCTTGTGAATAATGTACATGTGTTTATATTGTATCTCTATAATTCATTGAGTTTGTTAATATTTGATTAAATTTTATTCTTGAATTATAAATTAATTGATTGAGTAGATTAATTTTGACTGATTAATTTTGTAATATACTAATTAATTTGACTAGTCTTATTTGTATATTCATGGGGATATTGTAGATCTAATCGATAAACAGTAGCTTTAGTTTTCTCCTGTCCTGTAGCTAGGAACAACTTAAGGAAGGAAACGGGGCCTTAATCCCGTCAGGGACATCTACCTAACAACTGAGAGAATCTCGAAAACTCTCGGATCGGGTTGTCTCTTGGTTGACACTCGTGCCAATTCGGCCCATCAATAATGGCGCTAGAAGGAGGCCCAGTTTAAGCAAATGGCTGATGAAAACAATCCTGTTCACAAAATTAATCATCCCATTACCCCTCAAATACAGTCATCATCTCAACCACAAACATTCCAGTCATTAGATGAGACTCCGTTGAATGATACTGTTCGAAATCTCATTCATCAGTTCAATGCTAGCGGTGCCCAGGCATCTGAAGAACTTGATCAGTTTGAACAGGCCATCAATGAATCCATCAGGATTTTAACAAGAGCCTATTCGAATATTACTGGCATCCAACCCACCAAAATTCCTCTTCCACAGATCAGACATCCACACACTCACCATACCGAGTCTGCACCTGAAGAACAAAATCAACCGGTAGGTGTCCTCTCTAACCATCAGTTATCACAGTCTCTAATAGGCACCAATCAACCTTCATCTTCTTCAGGACAACCTACTACAGGAGGGTCTGGGCGACCACCATCATCGCATCACTCACCTCCTCACGTTTCTCAAACTCCACCTTCACCACCTCCAACACCAAGGAACATGGAAGGTGTAAACCCGAACCCCAATGCCAATATGCCATGGTTAGCTCAGGATGCGGTTGCTATTCTAGGTGATCAACATCCTTTGCCAAAGCATCCTGAGAAATTATTGCCCAAGTTCAATCCCGAGCTGAAAGAGCCTGCAGAAGATCATGTGAAAAAATTCATGCTAGCAGTTTGGCTTCTCGATGTTGAACACAAAGATGTAGTCTGTCAAATTTTCCCTTACACATTTGAGGGCAAAGCCTTGACTTGGTATTTTTCACTTACCGCTGGTTCTATTACCAACTGGAACGAATTCGAGTTGGATTTCATGAACAAGTTTGGAGACGATAAGACTCCAGCTGTGTTGGTGTTAGAATTGTCTAGGATCCGCATGGAAGCCAAGGGGAAGGTTAAATATTTTAATCAGCAGTTCTTGACTCTTAGAAACATAATCCCTGCCACCTCAAGGCCAGCTGAGGATGTCACTATTGAATTTTATACTTCATCCCTACCCATGTCCATGGCCATGTTTGTCAGGAGAGCTGCTAAGCCCACTCTCACTGAAACTTTTGATGAAGCCATTAAGGTTGAGAAAGACATGTTTGCTATTAAGACAAATCCTAGGGTAGACACTGATTATGCATCTTCTTCTCGCAAAAAGGCTGAGAGTCCTTCCAAAACTACAAATCCTGAGAAGAAGGGTCAAGATGCACTAGACCTGGACAGTCTTCAAAGAGTCATAAAGAAACTATCCAATGAAATCATAGATTTGAAGAAAGGTACTTCTGAAAGTACTCCAAATAAAGAACCACCCAGACAGCCTTTTAGAAGACCATTTCAAAATACAGCTGCTAAACAGATTCCACCATCTGAAGCTAATAATGTTGATGAAATTAATAGTTTCCTAAAACTATTAGTCTCAGGCCTATAAACATCAGTTGAAAGTGAAACCCAATCTTCAGGACAGAATTCTGAAGATACCCAAGGCACTGATAATAACACTAATGATAAACCTCCTCAAGTTATTAGTCACTTCTGGGATACCACGGAATTGACTGATGATGAGGATGTGGCTGTTGTGAATGTCAATCAGCATCAATATAACACTAGAAGCAAGAAAGATCAGCCCTCAGGGGAACCTTCTACAAAGTCTACAGATGACATTTCAGCTGTCAAAACAAAAAACCAACCTTCCAATACTAGGTCTACACAATATCTTGATTTGGAATATGACTTGGTTGAGGATTTGAAGAAAATAAAAGCCAACATTTCTATCTATGAACTCCTCAAATTTCTTGTGATTCGAGATAAGATGATGCAAGGGGTTTCTTTAGGTAAAAATGGAAAAACTTTCTCCACTCAAAACAGTTCTGCTAATACTAAAGACAACACAACAAAATATTCATTCAATGCCTCATCCACAGGTAAGAAATCAGATTCCTCAACTCCTCCTCTTCTACTTACATTTGAAATCTGCAATCGTAAAGTACACAATTGTATGATAGACTCAGGGGCTTCTAAAAATGTTATGCCATATTCAGTATGCAAAAAACTTAATGCAGTCCCCGTGCCATGTGATACAAGCATTGTACAACTTGACCGATCTAATGTAAAGGTAATAGGAAGGTTGAACGAAGTACTGATAAGACTAGCCTCAAATCCTCAAGTTCATTTCATCATTGATATAATTGTTGCAAATATCCATAAGGCATATGGCTTATTCCTCAGCAGAGATTGGTCTGAAAAATTGAAGGGATATTTTGCAATGGACTGGTCACACTTATGGATACCTCATAATGGTCGTCCAAACAAAATTAGAATTGATCAAGAACGTTATATGAAGCACACGGTCACCGAACTGGATGACTCAAACGAACCAGTGCTATTTACTGATACCATAATGGGCAATTACATGGTTGATTATTTCTTTGGAAACCTTGAGGCTGAAACTTCATCAGTCCATGATTCGGAACAGAAATCTGAAGTTTTCCATTTTACACAAGTTCCGGATGAAAGTCCAGTTCCAAACACTGCACATTTGGACCTAAATGATGGCCTCTGGTCTCTATACTTTGACGGATCTAAGTCTAAGGAAGGAGCTGGGGCCGGTTACCTGTTAATAGAACCTCAAGGAAAAAGGTACTTTTTTGCTTGCAGGTTAGAATTCGAATGCACCAATAATATTGCTGAATATGAAGCCCTTATTCAAGGGATGAAAAAGGAAATTGATCTAGGAGCTAAAGCTTTGGTAGTGTTAGGAGATTCTGAAATTATCGTTAGACAGGTTCGTAACACTATGCATTGCATTGCTGGACATCTAAGAAATTACCAGACAGAGGTGTGGAATTTATTATTGTCATTTGAAGCTTTTAATATAAATTATATTCCTCGTTATTTGAATCAGGAAGCAGATCTGTTAGCTAACTTCGCTTCAAGGTTAATTCCATCTGAAGGGATGCTTGCTGATTGTTTCTCTGTTGAACTGCTTTTCAGGCCTTCCATACCTGATAATGTTGTCAACTGGAGAGTCTTTGATCACGATGAGCAGTTGATCGAATTTTTGACCATGAAGGACACTTTCAAAGATGCAGTCATTGATGAAATGACCCATGATGAAGATCTATACAACTTTGCGGTAATTCATAAACCTTGTTCAATCCAAGAGTCTCTTGATCAGGTCAGTACTCTTCCTAGATCCGTAATTAAACTTGAGAAATTATATGATTTGAAAGATAAATTTAAAGGTGCAAGGAACTGTAAAACCAACAGCTCCACTATGCAATCTGAACTCGTAAATTTAGGCACCAAGCACAGTCCTCAATGTGTAAATCTAGGTAGTACATGTACTCCCCAAGAAAAAACAGCCTTCATACGACTCTTTAATGAGTTCAAAGATATTTTTGCATGGACGTATGACGATCTTAAGACGTTTGATCCAAATATAATGCAACATGTCATCCCCATGAAAGAACATGCCAAACCATTTCAGCAGAAATTGAGAAAAATGCACCCTAGCCTAGAACCGGCTGTTAAGAAAGAGCTTAACAAACTCCTAGCTGCTAGAATAATTTTTCCAATATGGCATGCACAGTGGGTAGCAAATATCGTCCCCATCAGAAAGAAAAATGGTGATATTAGGTTGTGCGTTAATTTCCGAAATCTGAACAAGGTTTCGGAAAAAGACAATTATCCCGTTTCGCCTATGGAAAAGATATTACAACAGGTCTTTGGATCTGAAATGTTCTCACTTTTAGATGGCTTTTTGGGATACAACCAAGTGTTAGTATCCAAAACAGATCAATTGAAAAAAACCTTTAGAACCCCTTGGGGAACTAATGCCTACAGGAAAATGTCGTTTGGATTAATTAATGCTGGAGCAACATTTCAAAGGGCAATGGATATTGCGTTCAGAGGCTTAATCGGCCAATTTGTCGTCATTTACCTTGATGATATAACTGTCTTTTCAAAAAACAGAGCTAACCACCCAACACATCTTAGAAGGGTCTTTGAGCGTTGCAGGAAATATGGGATCTCTCTGAATCCCAAGAAATCCATTTTTACAGTTACTGAAGGTAAGTTATTGGGTTTTGTAGTTTCAAAGCAAGGTATCAACATTGACCCTGAACATACCCAGGCTATAGCACAGATTTCTATGCCTCACTCAAAGAAAACCATGCAGTCATTTCTAGGAAAGATAAATTTTGTCTCCAGATTCATTCCTAGTTTCACTGAGATTGTCAGACCACTTCAAAAAATGATTAAGAAAGATGTTGAGTTTAAATGATCTCCTGAAGAAAAATAATCTTTTCACGATATACTAAAAGCTATTGCTGAAGCTCCTACCTTAATAATCCCGGATTTCTCTAGACCATTTATTTTGTATACATTTGCTTCTGACTCTTCATATGCTGCTATTTTAACGCAGAAAAATCAAGAAAATAATGAAGCTCCCATTGCTTTTACGAGTTCTGGTTTGAATGGCGCAAAGTTGAATTACCCAGAAGTAGACAAACAAGCATTTGCTGTCTTTAAGTCAATAAAGCATTTCCGACCTTACCTGCTGAAGTCTCATACCAAAGTCATTGTGCCTTATTCCGCAGTTAGAAATATTTTGGTGCAAAAGGACCTGGGTGAAAAGCGGGCCCATTGCGTTACAGCACTTCAGGAGTATGACCTGGAAATCAAGCCTTTAAAGATTGTTAGAGGGAAAGGACTTTGCAAGTTGGCAGCCGGGTCTTCAGATGTCTCTGAATCTGATCTGCACTTCGTCGATGAACATTTTTTGTTCGAAAGGGAGGTTTTTCCAATCTCAGCCCCCTCTTATTCCTGGTATCATGACATTAAATTTTTTCTGTTGCATGGAAATTCTCTTGAACATTTAGATTCCTGTAGCAAAAGGGCTTTGAGATTAAAATATGTACCTTATCAGCTGATTGATAATATTCTGTTCAAAGGGAATTTTGAAGGATTTCTCCTTCGTTGTTTAGAAAAGAATGAGGCTGATAATGTGTTGTCTCAATTACATGCAGGGCCAGCTGGGGGACACTCTGGCAGGGAAACCACTGCACACAAAATACTCAAAGCCGGATATTACTGGCCTACTTTGTTTAAGGATGCATATGCCTTTGTTAGGAAATGTCAGGAGTGTCAAAGAGTAGGCAGCAGACTTAAGAAAGCATTGTTACCTCTCCAGCCTGTTATTATTGAAGTCCCATTTCAACAATGGGGCTTAGACATTGTTGGTCCAATTACACTAGCTTCCTCACAGCAGCACAAATATATTCTGACAGCCACCGATTACTTCACTAGATGGGTTGAAGCCATCCCTTTGCGAGTGGTTAACTCAGAACAGGTGATATTTTTCCTTGACTCCTTTATTGTCACCAGGTTTGGTGTTCCGGAATCTTTGATTTTTGACAATGCAACCTATTTTTCATCTGTAAAGTTAACAGAATATGCATTGGAAAAGGGCATAAAGTTAAAATATTCAGCTAATTATTATCCTCAGGGAAACAGATTAGCTGAATCTTCCAATAAAAATTTAATCAAAATTCTAAAACGCACAGTGGTTAATCACCATAGAAATTGGCACAACGCTTTATCAAATGCCCTATGGGCTGACAGGGTGACTCCCAAAGCTGCCATAGGTAATTCTCCCTTTTTCTGGTATACGGTAAAGAAGCTATCCTGCCTCCTCATCTATTCTTACCCTCTCTACAGCTCTCCCAGTCAGTACAGGAGACACCATGTTATGCCATGGAACATCGAATCAATACCTTGCTTAAACTGGAAGAAGATAGAGAGTTGGCTAGAAAAAAGTTTGACCAACACCAAAAGACTGTGAAATGCTGGTTTGATCATAGAAAATCAGCCAGTAGGGATTTGGAAGTAGGTGACCTAGTTCTAAAATGGGATAAGGAGCACGAAGACAGAGGAAAACATACTAAATTCCAATGCCTGTGGCTAGGACCATTTATTATTACAGAAAAACTTGGTCCTAGCACGTTCAGGATACAGACGCTGGAGAGGGACATCAAGAACCTTCTGGTAGATGGTCATCTGATCAAGAAATATTTCTGCTGATCCACTTCGAGGGATTATCCTGTACATACCTTGTTTGGTGTGCTTGGTTTGTGGAATTTATTAATGTGTTTATTTTACTTGTTTGATTTGAATATTTTCTCATACTCATTTGCTGTTTTATTTGCGTATTGTTGAGTCTGATCAATTTATTAAACTTCAAGCTGACGAATTTTCATCAAGTTCTGTGATTGATCTACAAATCATGCATGAAGATCTTACTATCCTGAAAATTGTCATACTATTTTATGTTTTGAACGGTGAACAGGTTTTCATCTTTCTAGATTTTACCAGAAATTCTTAAATCATGTTAATATAAATCAATAATATGAGTCTCTGCAAATATTTTTCCAAAGGAATTAGGGCAGTATTTGTCGAGGTTATCTATTTAAGTCTTTTACGCCATCCCTTTTCATAAAGAGAATTAGATTTGCCTCCCCATCTGCTAAGATAATCTCACTGTAGATTAAATATAACTACATTCTGGCCATGGTTGGATTTGTATATTTTCAAAATAATCTGAAGGACAGAGGGTCTCATAATGAGCCGGTCTGTTCAGGATCATAGGTTTGCATTCAGTAACATTGTCATTTCTGGTCACCAAGCCTGGACAATGGCCCTTGGACATAAAACTTTGAGGGATAAAAGGTCTCATTACGAGACGGTTTATTTACTGCAGTGCAGACTGGTGACTGACGTGGTTACTATCTGGTTACCAAGCCAGAATCATGGCCTTCAGAAGTATAAAAAAAAAAAAAGAGGAAAAAATGATGATAACAGTTCAGCCTAACTAGAATTGTATATCTATAACTGGCAGATGGGATACTGGCATTCTTTGGGCTTTGAAGCAACCCTGTTGAGGCTATAGATTCCTGCTGGCAGCAGGGTCATGCTTATGGTATTGAGATTTTATTCTTTAAAACCAAGCCATTTACTGTTTTACTTTGTTTGGGATTATTTTTGTGAGAGACTAAATTTTTTATCAAATAAATAATTAAAGGTGTAAATTTCTGGTAAATTTCTAGAGATGTGAAATTCATGAATCTATTTAAGATGCTAAAATACTGATGTCTGTATAATGGCATACATGAAGGATCTAATTTTTCCGATTGCATGGTTTCAGGTTAAGAAACAGAGATAATTGTTCCGCCCGGTCAGTCACCATCTGTTGTGCCCTTACTCAACAGCCTAAAAAAAAACATATTTCATCAAACAAAATCTTATTTTGTTTTGATGAAATGTTTGAAATTATTATAGCAAATCTACAGAACCAATAGCTACTGAAATGGTGACATTCCATGAGCTACTGAATCAGTGAAATTCCATGTTTTTTTTTAAACCTTTGTGAACTATGGTTAGTGGACAAAATCACTACATTGAAATCATTCTTTGGATGAATTATCTTTCAGATCATGGGGTAAGTTTTGGTTTTTATGCTTTTTACCATAATTCTTCGTCTGAGTATTAATCAATGGACAAGTATTATTGGTTAATTGTAACTTGGGCAAAGTCCTAGAACATCAAAGGTTAAATACGCTATGCAGGGGTGGCTTATCCTAAGTTCATCTTTTAAACCCCGAATCATAATTGCTCATACTATAAATGTTTAATGTCGATTTTTATAATATGCTCCATATTATGAAGGTTTGATGTTGGGTTTTATGGTTATGTCACGTCATATGCTTGCCACCTTTGAAAGGTTTACATAATCATATAGTAAGGTGTATGCATTAACATCCAAGGTTCAATCCTTATGATCATTTTGACCTATGTCATCACCTCCAAAATCGATCCACTTGCCAAAAAATTGATCTGGTATCATTGCACTTGTACTTAACTTTGTCAATCATATTCAATGGCCAGTACGTGCTCAATGTCGTGGCTCCCTTCTCGTTCGACACCTGTAGTTATGCTATGAGTGGTTGTATGTCGAGTACTCCGAATAAATAATGGTAACATGAGTTCATCTAGAGTCTTCGCCGTCACTTCCATTACTCGATTTCCTTTCTGCGTGATAATTCTCCTTCACCCATGGCGAGTTTACAGGGTTGTAGTGTGTGTTCATTCATGTCACATTTTGTTTATCACAGAGTTGGGTTTCATTGCTTGTGTTTCCTGCTTGGCTTCCATCCTGAATGCTCGCTCTCCAGCCTTCTGTCCGGTTGTATTCTATGGTGTCTTCTCTGTGTGCTACTGCGTGACTTCGCACTCGCAATCATGGTGCCGGTTGTTAGAGTTGAACCCAGTGACGCGAAACTCCTTGACGAGAACCCTGAGCTATTGGCCAAGGTTGAAGCAGTTGGATGGTTTCCATTCATTCGCAAGTTCCCATATTCGAACCCAGAGGTGACTAGGTTATTTTCCATGTATTTGGTCGATGGCAGGGTTAGGGTGGCTGATCTCCAATTCAGGGTCGATGAATGCTCAGTTGCTTTGGCCACGGGCTTGTCGTTGACGGGTGAACGATGGTTCGAATACAAGTAGATGGAGATCACCGAATGGATACAAATGATGAAGAATCCCTACAAGAATGTGTCTTTTAGAACTGGTGTGTCATGGAAGTACTTCAAGAAAGACTGGCGACCGTTCCTCGATGTTATTCACAGGTATGTGACCTGCGAAGGTCGTCTCTCCTCGGCTTATGTATATCATCTCCGGTTAATGTATGTGTTCCTCGGTTTTCCTATTAACCTGCCATATTATTTAGTTCAGAGTATGACAAAAATGTCCTCGGCCATTAAGAAGGGGCTGAAGAAAATTAGTCACGGCCTGTTTCATCACGGCTTGGTTAGAATGTTGATTGAAAGAGAGTTGTCCAAACAAAATCGGTCATGGGATGAGTTTCTTGAATCGAATGGCTTCTTGGCATACTGTCATTACCAATTCGATTGCCTTGAATAATGTGGTAGGCATCAAGAGCCTTGTCGAACTCCGGTTTCACCTGTGCACAATTCTGTGTCAAACCCTGATGGTCGTGTAAGCCCCCGCATTCGCAATGATAGCATTCTCGTTCCTGCATGTAGTCCCGGTACTCCTATGCCTTCCAAGCATAGGAAGAAAGCTTTAAATCTATCCCATGTGACACCGAAACGTAATGAGGATACCTGCGAACCGAAGGGTAAAAGGCCGAATGTTAAGGTCAATGGTAGGTTTACAAGGAGTATGGTAACCAAGGTTAGTGCTGTTAAGTCGGCCATGAGCAATAATGTTGACATTGAAACAGTTGTGCTAGACGATGAGGAAGAGAAACCTGTTTCACCTGATTATGGTCTTGATATTGATCATGAGCCTTTCGTAAACCCTGTAGATAGTAGTCCTCATGTGTCTGATAAGAATCTTCAGGTAGACCCTGTGGTCGATTCCCCATTGAAGGGCAAGTCTGTTGAAGTTAATTTACCCGGGTCCTATCAAATTGGTGAAGCTATTCACCCACTCTTTGTCAGTTGTCTGCTAGATAAAATACACATAATGGAAATAGAACTGACAGAGATGGTGACACGTGATGATGTTGTTAAAGATGAAAATTTGAGGCTGAAAGAGAAAGTTGATTCAGATAGTAAGTGTCTACTGCGTCTAAAGAAACATAAGAATAGGTTGATTCGCAGAGTAATGAAATTGCAAAATGATAATCAGAAGAATGAAGAAAATATGCGTGAGCTAAATGCTCAGGTCACTTTGATGCAATTCAAGGGTCATTCGCAGAACCCGGCAAACGGTGTAAATATTCAGGTGTTTAATGCCCCTGTTAAACTATAATGTTTTGGGCACTTTTTCTATCGTATATATGTTTACGAGAGTTTCAGGTTTGAAGTTATAATCAAGTGATAATCAAGTTATTTTTTGTTACAGGTATTGGTTTGAATTTATTCATGGATTATATAGTTTACTTTATTTTATTTTTCTCTTGTGTGTGTTTTAATTGTTTTTCTTTACTATGTAGCATTGCAGGTGATATTGTTGATGCCTTTCTTTTGGAGTTTGGCAATCGCTTATGTTCAGGATGATCCCTGGATAGTCATGGATAGATCGATTGGCTACGCTGTTTCCCAGGTGTCACTACATTGTTTGTGTATTCGTCGTTTATGATTTTGTGCTATAAATCGAATCTTTCCAATTTCAAAGACACTATAACGCATATAGAAAAATGACATGAGGCATTTGTCATTTTTAATGAAATTTGTTAAGATTTCGATTTTATAGTTTCCAGTCTTATAGAACTGTCCTCATGTGAGATAATTTGTATTTAAAGAAGACATGTATTACTGGATAGGAGGTCAATATTTGGGAAAAGGACATGACAAGATCACTGTAATTATTTCCTATGACTTGAACAATTTTTTGTCAGCAGCTACAGTACTTTTCACTGGTGATATCTATATATATGTTTATAGTATTTATACTATGCAAATGTATTTAGGATATCGTTTGATCTTGTCACTTTCTCTGCAGCATTTATGTTTTGTCATTATTTCTTTGCTGAATTTTGCAAATACATCATATTTAATCTGTCGACTTACGCTGGTTTTGATTTCCTTATATATGTCATATAGTAAATTTGATATTGTCGTCAACCAATACATGTGACATACTTGTTCACTTTGTGATCTTGTTTAAATTCTAAATTTCTTCTGAATATTTTCTGGATTGTTAGCACAGTAGAATTATCAGCAATTTGATTCCAGGTTAATGTTTTCTATGCTCTTGATCAGGATAGGATATTTAGGATAGATTAATGATATTTTTTTTTTCCTTTAGTTATTTTATTGAAAATCTATTGAATCAGATCTTTACTTTTATACCACTACTAGCTCATTTTATGATCTTGTGAATAATGTACATGTGTTTATATTGTATCTCTGTAATTCATTGAGTTTGTTAATATTTGATTAACTTTTATTCTTGAATTATAAATTAATTGATTGAGTAGATTAATTTTGACTGATTAATTTTGTAATATACTAATTAATTTGACTAGTCTTATTTGTATATTCATGGGGATATTGTAGATCTAATCGATAAACAGTAGCTTTAGTTTTCTTCTCTCCTGTAGCTAGGAACAACTTAAGGAAGGCAACGGGGACTTAATCCCGTCAGGGATAGCTACCTAACGATTGAGAGCATCTCAAAAACTCTCGGATCGGGTTGTCTCTTGGTTGACACTTGTGCCAATTCGGACCGTCAACACTACCATTAAACAAATTGATAAAATCATGTAAATCATTACCATTTCCAACCTCCACAGTAACAAGCATCGGAGAAATCCTCTCATCCTCCTCCTTTGAATGTGTCAAATATATATTAGAGGTAGGGATGGATTAAACTAAAGTCTTCAACCTTTTGAAAGGTTTATCTTCAATCTATGCTTGTTTAGATTGAGCCTTGTTAACAACAGTAATTACCTAAGCAACTTCAGCTGGATGAGGAGTTGTAATTTCTTGAGTGTCTAGTGCTGGAGTCATTATGCTTAGCTCATGTTTGATATTCTCTGAAGTATGTAGATAGGCCTTGACCTGCTGATCAATGGATGCTTGTGGGTTTTATTCTATGGGGCCTTTCCCTTTTGTCTATAGCTGAATTGGTTTCTATGGGCATGTTCTTGGATGCTAGAGCCTCCTTTTCTTCCTTGTTTTTCATTACCTTTTCTTGAATGTTCAACTCCATATCCCTGCAATGTCAAACCCTCTCCCTGATTTCCTTCTAGTACTATAGGATATGAATTTGTTCTTCTTTGGTTTTAGCCTTTTCCAAAACTTTCGAAAAAGAATCAACCTCTTGATAGATGAACTCATCTGGGGTTTCCTCATGAGTGTACCTTGTTTTAAAGTGATTCTTCTTGAGGTGGAAATCAACAATCCTCTTGGGATCATGATTCCTTTTACTTGCAAAACCCAGTTTGAGTGACACTATGTGGTCACTAAGTTCTGATGCCCAGGTAGAAGTAGGTATGCTCAAGGAACCAAGGGTTAGAGGAAATTTAGGCCAAACTTTCCTCTTAGGGGCTGCACATTTCCTATAAATCCCTTCAGTGACCATCTAAAATGAAATTTCTTCAAGGACTAACCTTCCAAGAACCACCTTAGGCAGCATATGAGCAGCATTGCTACCAAATATTCTGATATAGGTGAATGAATCACTGACGTACCAATCTCCCATTGTGGCTATGAGGGTTTTGGATTCAGCGGAGAATGCAGGAGCTTCCTTGTTGAAAATTAGGAAATAAACCCGGCCGAGGAAATTCTCACATATGTCATAAAACATGGTTACATAATTGGTGTCCCATAGCCCCAAATGTTAAATGTGTACAGGTGGAGATGGTAATACCCAATCCCATTCCATATTTGGATAATGGAACTCAGTGCAACATATATCCACAATGAAGGTGGAGAAGAAAAAGTTGGGATTTTTCCTAGCAGTAGCTTTTTGGAATTCCTGTATAGTAGTCTTAAGTTCTAATGATAGGATTGCAGCCCAGGGGAGGGATTCGCCAGTAGTTATGACATCGTGGGAAATCGGAGCCCATTCTTGCTTGAATTAAGAACAATTGGGTTGACCATAGAGTCTACACAACATTGCTACAAGTAGGGAATAAGGCTCCTTGAACCATTCAATGGGGTAAAGTTCATCTTTTCTCTGGGAGTATTTATGGGGTTCAGCCATCCAGGACTTCAGTATTTGGTCAAAATTGTACATAGACTTGGAAGCTTTAACCAAATATGCATCAAGGAGCTTCCTAAAAGGTTTGAGGGTATAAATTCTCACAAAGGTCTTAGAATGGAAGTTGGCCAATTGCGATTCAGTACTAGTGTTAAAGGAATGGTCTTTCGAATTAGCATGGTCAATAACCCATCTGTCTGCATCAATGTATGGGAGGACAACCGGTATCGCAACAATTAGGTGAATGCCAGAATCCCTAATTCTCTCATAAATGAGTCGGTCATCCTGAAATTATGAAAGGTCGTTGTTGTCAAAGATGCAATAAACTAGGGAGCAGTCTAACTGGTAGGTTTCACTGACCCGACCACTAGCATCAGAGAAGAAAGCATAATTCGGGTCTTTGGTAAGCATGTCTTTTTGGAGGTTTTTAGACTAGGTAATTCAAGGTGTTTTGTATGTTTCCATGTTTTGTTGAATGCACAAACTAGAAGTTAAAACTAATTTATGAAGAAACAACAATAGACAATTCGAATTTGAAAAAGCAACTTGATAACCAACATGAAACCGAAGTGAATACTGGTGAAATAGCTTGGTAAAAATATGAAGGTAAATTCACACAACGCAACAAATTACAGTGATAAAACAGTGAAAAAATCATGAATAAGACCAACATATATATACTTCGTGGGAAATGATTCAAACTGTAGGATGAGGATAAAAACAATGGTCAAGATCAGATTTTGCGGGGTGTGAGATTAAAACGTAAAATGAAAATTTTATTAATCATTCTGTAACCTGCATTCCACATTTTGCAGGATGAGGGGTGTTGAATCACAAAACAACAAAACTTTATTCAATCCTCTCTGCATACTGCATTCCGCATTTCTGTGGGATGCGGGTTGCGGGTTTCCAAAATCATAATTATCAAAAATCTTCTGCATCCTGCATTCCACATTTGTGGGATGCAGGTTGCGGGATGAAAATTTTTAATATATTTAACTTTAAAATTCCCACGTTCCGCAACTTGCAGGTTGCGGGTTTCGGAATTAGAAATCAAGCATAAACAAAACTAACTTTCCACATATTAAAAACATACAAATAAAGCATGGATTTTTGGGAATTTTGGCCAAGTTAAGGAATCCCAGAAGTCAAGAAAAATGTAATAGAAGCCAACATAAATTACAAAGGATTTTACCAAGTTACCTTTGTATGTGTGATTGGGATCCCATGTAAGAATAAAATGGGATCTGTTGTACCTACAACAAATGGAAACTAGCTTGAAGAACCAATTATCTCTATAAAACAATAATGTTTTCCAATCAAACCTGTTAGTAGACAAACGATTAACTTCCAAGAAATGTTAACATAAGAATGCAACCAATAAAGAATTATAAAAATGATTAATGTGCTTCCATCCATGGTCATTTTAAATATAATGCAACTCTGATTCAGATGGCATTGGAGGATCAGGATCAGTCGAACTCAGGCTGACATAGGCATGCAGTTTAAGTTGAACCTCGGATTAGACCTCAACCAGTTTTGGATTTTCACACATAGGCCACTGAAACCATCATTTATTTCTCCTCTCTCTCTCTCTCTCTCTCTCTCTCTCTCTCTCTCTCTCTCTCTCTCTCTCTCTCTCTCTCTCTTAAAGAAATAACAAGATTGCATTGACATAGGACCACTGCCCCATGTTCTGGTAATGAGTGTGATTCACAAACCTGACCTGGAAATTGAACAAGTCGGCTCGGTAAGTAGACCTCTTGTCTTCTAGCTATATGGCTGAAAGAAACTACCATGGCTTGGTAACCATCTGGTGATAGTTTTAGTGCAAAATAAATCCCATGATTGTAGTAAGGATGGCCTTAGACATAACCCCCTCATCCTTATGTACAATAATCTTTCTTTTGGGAACGACTGTTGTTTTATTCTATATATGGATTACAAGACAATACCATGTCTTGGTGTCCACGTAATGGAAGCGTTACTCACTAATGCTTTGCAGATCATGAATGAGTCGACTTGTGATAGGATCTCTCATCTTCCAGAAAATGGGAAGCCACCTCCCCATACTATATGGAAAATATGTCATTCCACTAAGCACCTATCAACCTAATGAGATGGCTCATGATGAGACCCCTTATCTTACAATCCACATAGTAAAACATATGGCCATGATTCATCAGAGAAAATTTGGGGTCTAAAATGGGCCTTATAAGAAAACGCGCCAACAATAAATTTTGTGATTTGGAATTCAAGAACCAATAGAATTTCAAGAAAATGAGTCAACCATAATGGTTGAAATGACATATTTGTCATAAAAGAAAACTACTTTTTTTATTCGTATTTTTGACATATCTCCCTATGTTTTTTCTCAAATTCTGAGCGGGAGAGCTTGTTTGATGCGGAATTTAATTCCACATCCAACGAGTACCCACACTGCATACTTTGGATAGACCCCGCTACCCCAAAAAAAGAAATACCTGAAAAAATGTGATGATGACATCATCATCATGTTTTTTCAGGTATTTCTTTTTTTGGGGAATAGAGGGGTTTGTCCAAAGTATGCAGTGTGGGTACTCGTTGGATGTGGAATTAAATTCTGCATCAAATGAGCTCTCCCTCTCTGAATTTGAGTAAAAACACAGGGAGATATGTCGAAAATACGAACAAAAAAGTAGTTTTTTTCATTCCTCNTGGAATTAAATTCTGCATCAAATGAGCTCTCCCTCTCTGAATTTGAGTAAAAACACAGGGAGATATGTCGAAAATACGAACAAAAAAGTAGTTTTTTTCATTCCTC
>LPNX010744864.1:339038-382614 GCA_001517045.1 Pseudotsuga menziesii
CTCCAGAATTAATAACTATTATTTTACTATTTTCCTTAGGAGGCCCATTTTAGACCTCAAATTTCCTCTAATTCAAATCCAAAAGAGTAAGACTTTCCCGATTGTAAAGATATGCTGCAGTGCTCTAATGAGACCTTAGACAAGTTGAAACTTTTCTTCCATGATTTTCATCATCAGAGTAAGGAATGTAGAATATATTGACCTAGATGAGAGTGAATTAATATAAAATTCTGCAATTATGGTTATCATTCACTTTTAACAGATCCTGATACAAGTTAGGGAAAATGGGAACTGACAGATTTTACTTAGGTTAAGAGTATTGAATATTGAGAAAAAATGATTTCCCATCATTTCCATATGTGTAGAGATTACCAAAAGGTCACCAATATCAAGAAAAAATTCAAAGAAGAAAAATAAAATAGCACACCAAACCTACGTACAGGGTTGAAGCATATTTCCAAACAAAATACTTCTTGAGCAAGAAAACATTCATTGGATAGGTGTCAACAACTCCTTCCAGTGTTTATAACAGAACAGTACCAGGACTAATCTTTTATGGAACAATGAATGGTCCCATCCAAATGTGTTGAAACTTGGTATACTCATTGTTGTCTTTGTGTTGCTTATCCATTCTCAACACTGAATCTCCCACTGAGAAGTCTCTGTCAGAGGAAGAATTCTCGTCAAACCATTTCTTTACCAACTGTTGATGTTGGTAGAATTTGTTCTTGGCCTTCTCTCTATCCTCCTCTTGTTTGAGAAGAGAATCAATCCTCTGTTGTAATGGGGAAGAATCAGTTTCTTGGATAGATTGGGCCAATTGCAATGAAGGAGTGGTGAGATTAGTTGGTAGAATGACTTCCTTTCCATAAACAAGGAAACAAGGGGAGTTACCAATGGATGCCTTGGGAGTGATTTGATCTACCTAAAGAGAATTATAAAGTTGGGTATGCCTGTTTTTATGATGTGAAGCCACTGTCTTTTTTAGGATGCTTATCAAGTTCTTGTTAGAGGATTCCACTAGCCCATTTCCCTGAGGATAGTAATTGGCAGAAAACTTAAGCTTGATCCCCTTTTCAAGGGATAGTTGGTCAGGTCAATGGATTGGAAGTATGACACATTGTTACGGAGAGAAATTCCTATGGCTTGGGGTACCACAACAGACAGCTTGACTCCAGAAATCAATCCTTTCCAATATGCAATAGAAATTAAATGTCTAACACTAAAGGATCAGACCTCATACCTTATTCCGAATGGTTGAAGTAGATACCCGTTGAGATTTCCAATATTCAGCTTGAATTAATCTGTTACTTCCTCAACAACAAGTAAACAATACAAGCATTCTATATATCATGGCGTTAGATCTATTCTAGCATATATAATCAATAATGTAAAAGCATTTGACATGATCCCATGGATAAAATATTCATTCAAACACACATTATTGGACAGGAAAAGATATTTCTATTAATATAAATCAAATATTACAAGATACAACCTCTGACAGCACGTCTGCGAACTGGAGAAACTGAATCCCCCACTTGGGCCTCCACCACTTCAATCCTCCATCTCTCGATAGCAAGCTCACAAGAAAAGGGAAAGCTTGGGAAGAACACAAAAGTGCTCCAAGGGACAAAGGGATGCAGACTCAAGCATAAGTTCTGACAACAGTGGACTATAGATTTGTTTCTCTCAATTCTCTCTTATGCCTTCAATGTACCAAGGGGTTCCTTCAAAAGGGTAATGAAAGGTTGAATCCGAGCGATCTCAAGGCATAGGGAAGGCCATGAGTCAAATGAGTCGGATCCATGTCAAGGAAAACTCCAAAAGGATTTGGATTATGCACACATCCCGATGTACATAGTTTTAGTGGTCAAAACCACGTATATACGCGCTTATAGGTCTTTGTGCAAAGTAGGCCACCATAATCCTGCACCTAGAATTTTTTACGTAGTCGGATTTCCTGCGAAATGACCTCCTGTGGTACCTGAATGTGCTTCTCTAATAATGGCCTCTTTCTCGTGTGGCATCACGCATCTGCACAGGACTTCATCTGGACCTAACTTGTATAATTGTCCTACGATCAAAGTGAAATATGCTGCTTTCACAACTAACTGTTTCTTCTGCTGCCCACCATGTAGTGAGAAAGTGGATAATATCTTCGTAATACTCATCTGCGATCTGGATAGAAAACAATTGCGCATCTGGAAAATTATCCTCTAAATTACTTCGTTCTTCTCCTGAGTCTATTCGCGATAGATGATCAGTTCCGACATTTAATTTTCCTGTTTTTACAATAATTTCAAAATCATACTCCTGAAATAAGAGTAACCATCTGCAGATCCTTCCTCCTAATACTGGTTTATTGACCAAACACTTTAAATCGGAATGGTCAGTGAACATCTTGAATGGGGCACCCAACAGGTAGTGCCTGAACTTCTATAGAGCATACACCATAGCTAATCCTTCTCTTTCTGTAGTGGTGTATTTCTTTTATGTGGTAGATAACTTTCTGCTGGAGTACACGATAGGGTGATCGATACCCCCTTCTCCTGGCTGTGTTAAGACAATCCCCAATGCAATGCCAGATGCATCTACATGTACATGAAATGGCTTGTTCCAATCTGGGAATACTAAGATAGGTGCCGTAACCATATTATCTTTAAGAGTGTCTAAACTTTGCTGGCATTCCTCATTCCATAGGAATTTCATGTCTTTCTTTAACATCTTTTCCATAGGTGTTATGATCTTTGCATAGCCTTTGATGAATTTTCTATAGTAGTCGGTATGACCAAGCACTGTCCTCAATTGCTTGACTGAGTTGGGTGCTGGAAGATTTACAATGATGGCAATCTTTGCAGGATCTACCATCAAGCCTTGTATGCAAATAATATGACCCAACAAAATACCAAATGGCGCACAAAATATACATTTCTTCAAGTTAAGAGAAATCTGATATTGCCTATATTTCTCTAACATGAGCCTTAAATCTCCTACATGCTTTTTGATTAATCCAAATACAGTCCAATCATCAAAATAGACTTCTAAGAATTTATGGATGTATTCCTTAAATATAGCAACTACTACTCTAGAAAAAATAGCTGGTGCATTTTTAAGACCAAAGGGCATTACCGTATATTGGAATGAGCCCCATTCTGTCACAAAGGTGGTCTTATGTCGATCCTCTGGATGGATTCTTATCTGGTGATAGCCCGAAAATCCATCCATGAAGGAGTAGATTTCCTGTCATCCCACATTGTCCAAAAATTCATCAGTGAAAGGTGTCAGAAATGGGTCATGAAGTGATGCAGCGTTGAGTTTGCACAAATTGACACAAATCCTGATTTATCCTTTAGTTTTCTTTTCCTGCATAACCATGGGACTAACCCATTCACTCTCTTCTACTGGCTCAATGATGCATGCTGCTAGCATCTTATCAATCTCATCCTTAACTTTTTCTTTATAGCAAGGATTCAATCTATATGGATGCTGCTTAACTGGCCTAGCATCCTCTTTCAAAGGTATCCACATGACTCCCAAATCTCCTACTATTCCCTTCATCTCTGTGAACTTAGTGGGAAATAAGTCTTGATAGTCATGTAACATATCTGCGATGTGTCCTACTATTTCATCATCCCAATAGTCTCCAATAGAGGCAAACTTTGGCTTTGTTTCTGTGCCAATATTGATCTTTTTAATCTTGATAGGTTTTGTGACAGCTGGAAACTCTAGCTTTGGTACATCAACTTCACGAGTCCCTTCAGACTCTAGAATGTTGATACTACGAGGATTCTCATCCTCATCACTTGGCTCTTCTGCAAAGTTGTAACACTCTAGCGCATGTTCTAACTGAACGGTCCAATCAGGCTGAGCATACACTGGTAGGGTACAGTCATCAAATATCTTAGTCTTTATAATATCTAGAGCATGATCAATGCTTGGATACTCAGATTCAAAAGTGAAAATGAGTAGAAAGCTGTCTATCATAACTGGCCATGTAATAGTTCCTTTGGGCAACTCTGTCTCAATGTACCAGTTCCTTGGGACTGTGTCTAAAGTGTGAATGAATAGGTGAACCCATTCATCCTCTGGAATGCTCGACCAACTCTATTCACAAATATTAATATGTGACCTGGGGTCACTTTCTCCTGTATATTTCTGCTGTAAAGTCTCCTTGTTATTAGAGAATCTGATCGCCATCAGTCTCTTAAAATCATCCCATGATGTGATATGTTCTTTATGTGCATGCCACCATCTTGCAGGTGTGGCTTTGACTACAAGGTCAATAGCTACCATCCTCTGCTCATGAGGAATTTCCTGCTCAAGCTGTTGTAAAAAGTCATTGACATCTGCTAAGACATGAAACAATGGAATATCCTTAACCTCTGCGCCAATCCATCGCAGTGACTTAGTCATAAATGCACATCTACGAGCTGAGACTTAATAAAGTCTATTCTGCCAATTTTCTAAGCCAACATCTAAATCTGATGCGCATGAGTTGTCGCATCGCCAACGAATATTTCCTTCTATAGTGGGGTTGATATAATCACTCTGGTTGGAAGTCATCTGATAGAGGCTTTCCATATTACGCACCTCTTCCTCTGCTCTGATAGGTTCAATATAACGAGAACCCTAGAAAGGATCCAAGAGTGTGATGACTCGAATCTAATTATCCTCAAAGGTCATTTGTCTTTTCTTTAAATCGATAACAGCCATGTTATCAATTTCCCAATCAATACCTAGTAAAGCTGGATATGGTCTGCTATCGCCAATGATTTCTATGACTTCAAAGATTACCCATAATATTATGAACAGCACGCTGCGTACTGCTCATGGAAGAAGGTTGTTGATACTGGTCTATGATGCGCTGAAGCTCTCCGATAGATTTCTCATTTCTCATGAGTTTCAAGCAGCTCTGTAGGAAGGATTGGACACTTCTTGTCAACTCATCCTCTTTGCACCTTCCAGATGTGGTAGCTTGCGGTATCTGCACAGGACTAACGCCACAATTTTGTTGTTGCGGCATGCCCCTACAAGGCAATACCTGCGATCCTGATGGTGTAGGTTCAGTAAAGAAAGTTTTAGCTTGCTGAAATGTTTCTTTGTTCTTCTACAGGTCAAGTGGTGTTGATTTATTAGTGGCTTTACACACCCACTCTGGACCTGTATTCTTTTCGGCATCCTACGATGTCCTACTAGTAGAAGCACCGCTGCGAGTCACAATATTGACTCTTGGTTCTGGTTCTTTCTGCTCAGCAGCAATAAGATGAATATTCTAGTTTATTACTGTCTTCGGGTCCCTAATCTTGGCTATCAAGATAGGACATTCTTCTATAGTATGATCATAGGACTTGCAATATTTACATGTCGTAGTAGGGTTCTGACAATTCCTAGCATAATGTACTATGGCTCCACAGTTGTAACAAATAATCGGTCCACAGCCACGGCCAAAGCCTCCACCACAGCCTCGTCCTCTGAATCCTCCACCACGGCCATCATGAGCCGGTTCATGCTGTAGTCCTGCTGCTGGACCTGATGTCTCTGACTGGATTCTGTAGAAGTCATGTTTTCTCTCTATCATGAGATCATAAGCTCTACAATTATTTTCATCATGTCCTACTAACTTACAGAAGTTACAGTATAAGTTCTTAGGAGTTTGTACATACTTCTGAAGTAAAGGGAATTCCTGTGGTCTATGTCGTCTTATTCTACATATTTCACACCATGGACCTTGATTCTGTACTAAGGGGTTAGGAGCCCCACTTTCTAGATACTCAACAAATACTGGATAGTTATCTTTAGTATGGCCATGTCCTTTACACTTTGTACACCATAATTCTTGTGCAACCTCTTTTCCTTTCTTAATATCATGTAGCTGTAAAGTGAGATTGGCTAACTGATTCTATAAGTATATCATACCTATACTAGTCTCAGCTAGAGGTGAAGCCTCTAGTTTCATTGTCATCTCCAATGCTTCATCCTGTGTACGGAGTTTCTGCTGCATTAGTGGAAGTCTGATGTGAGGGAGCAGTGCTACGATGAACCATTCCTTATGCTGCTCCGGCGCAAACTCAAAGCTAACTTGGTCTATAAGAGCTTTAAATTTTTGATCGAAATCCCATACTGACTCTGTGGGTAACTGTTTGATGTCTTTAAGTTCTGTAATACATTGTGACTCAGACTTAGGTTTCTTAAATTCCTTAATCATGGCGGTCCTGACCTGTACGAGCGTTCTGGGTTGTGCTGATGTATACTTCATATACCATGTTAAAGCTCTTTCTCTAAGTGTAGTGGCCAACTGGACAATTTTAGTATTATCATCTTGGATCTGTTTAATGGTCCATACAGCTTCACATAGGAACTAATGTTGTTCTAGGTCTTCTGCCCCTGTACCCTTAAAGGTAGGTAATTTCATATCATCCCCCATTCTGTTTCTACGTGGTGGATTCTGATTTGCTATGTTACTACCACTTGGCGGTGTAAATGTAGGCGGTGTAGAGGTAGTATGTACTATGTGTGAACTACTAGATGGAGTTCTTGCGGGATTATTCTGAGTCCCGGTTGCTTTCTGTGGGGTATAAGGGTGGTAAGGGATACCCCTTACTTTTCTTTCTCTATTATTTTGACTCTGTTCTCTAGTACTATCTGAACTGTCTTCAAAGAAGGAAGATCTGACATCTACTTTATATTTCTTACCGCTACGTGTACATCCAATTTCTTCAAAATCACTCTCAAACTCTTGTGACATTACACTTACTTAATTTATTCATCTGAGAATATATCCAATACTCCTTTTTCATGTAATAACATCTTAAGGGACAAATTTAAAGAGTTCAAGTACTTACCACGGTATCCTTTGAAGAAGTACCTCTCCGCTTCGCTGAAACTCTTTCTTTGATCAACTGCAAACTCTATAATGAAACCTTCTAGCAAACTCGCAAGCCAAAAGTATACTACCCGCGAAATGGGATTATCAATGCTCTTCACAGTGTGAATCAACTCCGGTGTCCAAACAATGTTCCTTTTCTTCTTGAATACGTGCTTATCATTCAAATTTGATAGCCAATCGTACAACTCATTTGCATAGGTCGCAAAAAATATCTCATGCAGGTCTGTGAAGATATATTTTTGTAACCAGTCCTTTGTACTCAGCCTAGGACTCTTGTTTTCTTTTTCAGCAAATTCTCTCTCCTTAGACTCAACCCAATGGTTAATTTCTTCTTTAGTAGGATGCCAACAGAACATTAGCTCTTCAATTTGTTCAAAACCGGCAACGGAACCATTTGTTGGTTTACTATGGGCAGACCCGGGTTTACTGTAATGTACCAACAAAACCCCTAGCTCACTGGCCCTTTCGGTGACAGACTGTAGAAAGGCCTGAAGTCTCACCCGAAGTCATCCTAGATGGGGTGGCTGAAGACTCAGGTGTCCTCAACCAGGTTCTGTAGCATCCTAGGTTTCTCTTGATTCTAGTTAACCAGTGGGATCTCTCTGTGAGATGTTGTTTCTCTCTTCCCAGCTGACTCTACTATGGAACTGAATCTTATCGCATCGTGGCTTCTAGGACGATGCACACAATTTCTCTTCTACTTGACTCTTTACCTGCGACATTCCACACCACGTCTCCTCCGACAGTGCGATGTCGCTTTTCTGTGCTGCGATAGCTTCTATAGTAAGACTCAATAGGACTCTCCAACTCTCAAGGTCCAATGGCTTTCTTTCTGCTTATAATAGCTCATTTAACCTTCACAAGGGTGTTAAACAACTTCACTTAAGCTTCTTCAGTCTATTATGCTTAACATCTATTGCGCTCAACTTGCTGAACTAAATATACAGGAATCACTTAACACAGTAACTGTTGCTACCATGAATCAAGCACTGATAAACTCATATACAGACTACTTGATACAATCAACTTGCATTTGACCTTCTATATTATTGTAAACTGAAGGATAGCATACATACATTCATTAACTGTTAAGCAAAGTTCATGTAACAGGTAACAGATAGCAAATAAGTAAACACAATCACATTAAACAGTCGCACAACACACTGATTTTACATGGTTCACTTCCAGGGGGGGAAGCTACGTCCACGGGAGCTAGTTTCTATATTATATCTTGAGAGAGTAAACACAATTCTGCTGCAACCTATTATGTATCTTGAGATCTTCTGGGAAACTCCACGCACTCAGCCGAGAGCCCTTCTCTTAGATCTCTTCTCTTCCTATATTGCTTTATTCTTACAATATTTCCTCTCTCTCTCTCTCTCTCTCTCTCTCTCTCTCTCTCAATCCCTATGGATTGTTACATTCATGCTCAAGGAGCTAGCTACTGGTTGCAGTAAGATAATACAGACTTAATAACAGAACTAGAGCTCGACTCAAAGAACAGCTAACTGACCAACTAGCTAATTGTCTATCTGAATATCTGGCTAGCTGACTATCTAACTGGATAACCTTTTACAATACAAAATACATGCTTAAAATAGGTGGCATGAAGGTCTCACCATGATACAAAATTGTGGGCCTATCCCAACAGTAACCCAAAAACCCTAACTGTGACAGTCGGCCTATTTGTACTTTGGACTGCCACTTACTGGTCACACTGCATCTCTCTGCAGTCTTCCACACTTCCCAGCGCTGATAGTGGGTATGGGCGCCGCTTCCTCAGTCACTCCCCTTCTGTCCTTTGTCTTCAATACCTCAGCCCGTTGCTCCTTTTCCTTTATGAGGGTAGCTGATCCCTCCTGTCTTCGCCGCTGCCTTAAGTGCAGTGGTTGAGCTCTCTCTTCTCGGCTGCTTCAGGTACTGTTTCCTTTGAATTTCTTGTCCCGATATAGTAGCTTTTCCTATAGCTATAGGGCCCTGCTCCAACATGCTAACCTACTGGTCATCTTTATCTTCCTTTTGGGGAGGTTGTGAATATTGAGTGGAATGATCTTCAGAGGATTTAGGATTTTCTAGCGTTCCTGCAGCTAAGGATTTCAAGACAGAAAACGTCTCTTCTAAGGTGAATCCTTTGCTGGGATTTGGAGGTGGTGGATTCTGGGGAGGTTGGTTAGGCCTCCTAAAATATGGCCTATTGAATTCCCTATTGTTTAATTGATTTTCATTGCTTATTTTCTTGATATCTACCATCTCATTAGACATTCCTTGGAGGAGCTTCTTCACTTCACTCATATTGAATGGATCTTGACTGGTAGCAGCAGGTTTAGGGGAACTGTGACTTTTCTTGCATGAGGTATATTCTTGTTCAGATGTGGTGTCAAGGTTGTCCTTGAGACATAACATGTCCCTTTTGAGTTGTATGTCTTCGGAGAAGGCATCTTGTAAGAACTCCTTATGGGCCCTTTTAACCCACATGGATTTTTGGCTTGGGAGACCCTTAATGTAGTATGCTACCAGTAATTCCTCAATAGGAAGTACTGTACTTGGGGTCCTATTATTTAAAAATGAAAACCGATGATTGTAATCTTTGACTCTTTCTTTACCCTTAGTCTTCATGGAAGAAAGCTTTTTGACTAACTCCTCTCGGGGTCTTCTCATCCCCAAACTTTTGAGTGAAGAGTTCAAAAAACACATCCCATGATGGGATGGAACTAGCTTCTATGGAAAAATACCAGGTAGAAGCCTTTCTCTCAAACGTATAAGGGAACAGTCTGCAAACCACGTCTTCATGTATGACGTCCCTAAGTATGATGGCTTGCATGAAGGATTTGATGTGGTCTTCCATAGGGATTTTGTCAACTGGATTAAATTTTGGAAGCCAATTCTTGGGGTTTTTAGGGAACCTGTGTTGATCACCTAAAATAGACATGGCATCCCCATCCAACCATGGCCTGTTACATTGTTTGTCAGCCATAGGGATAGATTCCGCTGAGGAGTCAGAATATTCAGAATCTGACGATTTGTGTAAGGAAGATGAAGAAGATGGAGGATATGGGGTGGTCGTCCTATTTGGATGCTATGTCGAGGAGTTGCTGACTCCTAAAAAGGGGAACCTAGATCTAACCCAAGAGTAAATGTCTCACTGAAAAGGTCATGACATCTCTGAGCATTTTGGTCACCTAGGCTTGGATTATCTTGATTATTGTTTTGGGGAAGATTGTTGGTTCTATGGGGAAAACCCGGGTTTACTTGTTATGTACCAACAAAACCCCTAGCTCACTGGCCCTTTCAGTGACAGACTGTAGAGCAGCCTGAAGTCTCACCCGAAGTGATCTTAGATGGGGTGGCTGAACACTCAAGTGTCCTCAACCAGGTTCTGTAGCATCTTGGGGTCTCGCGACTCTTCTTAGCCAACGGGATCTCGCTCTGTGATCATGACCTTTCTTACTCACTAGCCCTAGGAGGGAGCAGTCTCTTATCACATCGCTGCCTCTAGAGCGATGCGCAAACTATCTCCTCGACTACCCTCTTATACTGCGATATCTCACACTGTGGTTCCTCCAACAGTGCGATATCACCTTTCTATACTGTGATATCCTTTATGGTAAGACTTCAATATGGATCTCACGGTCCAAAGGCTCCTCTCTTAGTATACTAGTTAAGCTAAATAGCCTCACTTAGAATCCTATAGTCTAATATGCTTAACATCAACTATGCTCAACTCACTAAACTAATATGCAGAAATTACTTAACACTGTAACTACAACTGTCGTGCATCAAGCACTGATAAAATCATATACAGGCTACTTGATACATTCAACTCGCGGTTAACCTTCTATGTGCTATAACTAAAGCATAACATACATACATTCATCACTGATAAGAAACATCCATGTAACAGATAACAAATAGAAAACAGGTAAAACACAATCACATGAACAATCGCACAACACACGGGTTTTACGTGGTTCACTTCCAGGGAAGAATCTACATCCACAGGAACTGGTTTTTATATTATATCTTGAGAGAGTAAACACAGTTCCACTGCAACCTATTATGCAGCCTAAGATCTTCTGGGAAACTCCACACACACAACTGGGAGCCCTTCTCTCTTAGATCTCTTCTTCAACTTATATTTCCTTCTTACAATATACTCCTCCTCTCTCTCTCAATCCCTGCGGATTGTTACATACATGCTCTAAGAGCTAGCTACTTGTTACAGTAATATAACCACAGACTGAATAACAGAACCAGAGCTTAACTCTTATAATACTGAGACTCTAGAGACACTTGGCTAGCTAAATGACTCAGTGGCTACTCCCCCGTCTGACTGTCTAAGCAACTACCCAATTGTCTAACCTTCTACATTACAAAATACATGCTTATATAGGCAGCCCAAAGGTCTCGCCATTACAAAACTGTGGGCCTTTCCCAATAGTAACCCAAAAACCCTAACTGTTATAGTCGACGCATCTGTACTATGGGTTGTCGCTTACCATCACACCACAGCTTCCTGTAGTCTTCCACACTTCCCGGCGTTGATCATGGGTATGGGCACCACTTCCTACTGTCCTTTGCCTTCAATACCTCGGCCCGTTTCTCCTTTTCCTTTATGAGGGTAGCTGAGCCCTCCTATCTTCGTCGTTTCCTTAAGTGCAGTGGTTGAGCTCTCTCTTTTCGGCTGCTCAGGTACTGTCTTCTTTGACTTCCCTGTCTCGATGTAGTAGCTTTTCCTGTAGCTATGGGACCCTGCTCCAACAGTCCCCTAACACTTACTTGTGGCTCATCCCTGAGCCACTAACAATTGGATTCTCCTGCTGTAGCTTCTCCTTGGCTTCCTGCGAAGTCTTTGTAAGTCTCTCGCGAAGTCCTGTGACTTATTTATCCATAACCTCGACACACTCTTGTGTCATTTCAAGCATAGCTTAACTAATTATGGAATCTTCTGTATCATCAATATCACTTTTTCTTGTAGTGAACTCCTTAACCTTCTGCTCAACCACATCGACCAGCTCTACGATTTGTTCCTGATATGGTTGAAGCAAGTTATTAAACTGTATCACCTTTGCTCTTAACCGCTGTGCTTCCTATTGCAAATGGTTCATCTCTGTCGTCTTCTTCATATTTGCAAGAGCTCCTAAGCTCTTTACTTCTTCCTTTATTACTGTTGTGGTATTCTCTATGTTCTGGATACTCTGCTGCAATTCCAGTCTATCTGGGAGCTCATCTAGCTCCGACCATGTCTTCGTTGCATCAGCTAGTAATGACCGTGCATCATCTATGAGACTCTTCATCTACGTTGAATCGAGTCTAAAGGCCTCTGCCCTTGCTTCCTTGTCTGCCTGAGGTGTCCCTGGTGCTCAAGCCTCAAGCTCGGCAATCTGTGCCCTGTGGTCTTCCTCCATCTTGACCACTGTCTCTTCTAGAGCCTTTGCTCTGTCTGCAATTCTTCTTACCTTCTAGGGTAGAGGTAAGGAAAACTCTATGTTACACTGGGGTAACTCCAGTGCGATGTTTTGCAGAACCTGACTGAGATCCTGTTCTTTTTCTTCATGTACTCTTAACTCTTCCATCTGTTTGTGAAATCCTACGGTGAGATCTGCATTCTGTTTCCTCAGCTGAGTATTCTGTTTATAAGTCGCAAGCTCTCTATCCCAATAGTTTCCAATAGAGGCAAACTTAGGTTCTGTTTCTGTGCCAATATTGATCTTTTTAATCTTGATAGGTTTTATGATAGCTGGAATTTCTAGTCTGGGTCCATCAACATCGCGAGTCCCTTCTAACTCAGGAATATTGACACTACAAGGATTCTCATCCTCATCATCTGGTTCTGCTGCGAAGTTGTAACATTCTAGCGCATGTTCCAACTGGCTGGCCCAATAAGGCTGAGTAGGCACTGATAGGGTACAGTCATCAAATACCTTAGTCTTTATTACATCTAGAGCCTGATCAATGCTTGGATACTCAGACTCAAAAGTGAAAATGAATAGGAAGTTGTCTATCATAAGTGGCCATGTGATGGTTCCTCTGTGCAACTCTGTCTCAGTGTACCAATTCCTTGGAATTGTGTCTAAAGTGTGAATGAATAAGTGGACCCATTCATCCTCTGGAATATCTGGCCAACTCTGTTTGCAAATCTGAATATGTGACCTGGGGTCACTCTCTCCTGTGTATTTCTACTGTAAAGGCCCCTTGTCATTAGAAAATATGATCGCCATCAGTCTCTTAAGATCATCCCATGATGTGATATGTTCTTTATGTGCATGCCACCATCTTGTAGGTGTGGCTTTTACTGCAAGGTCCATAGTTGTCATCCTCTACTCCTGAGGAATTTCCTGCTCAAATTGTTGTAAAAAGTCATTGACATCCGCTAAGCCATGAAACGATGGAATATCAATGATCTCTGCGCCAATCCATCACAGTGACTTAGTCATAAACGCACATCTGTGAGCTGAGACTTCGTAAAGTCTATTCTACCAGTTCTCTAGACCAACATCCGAGTCTGATGCGCATGAGTTGTCGCATTGCCAACTAATGTTTCCTTCTGCGGTAGGGTTGATGTAATCACTCTGATTAGCAATCATCTAATAAAGTCTTTCCATGTTGCACACCTCCTCCTCTGCCCTGATAGGTTCAATGTAGTGAGGACCCTGGAAAGGATCCAACGGTGCGATGACCCGGATCTGATTATCCTCAAAGGTCATTTGTCTTTTTCTTTAATTCAATAACAGCCATGTTATCGATTTCCCAATCAATACCTAGTAAAGCTGGTATGGTCTACTATCACCAATGATCTCTATAACTTCAAAGTATGCAAAGCTGCGAACTCCGTCAATATCAACTGGTACCTGCGGTAATCGACCCAGTGGTGATACCCGCTGCTGATTGGCTAAGTGCAGATGGATAGGTGATATGGCTAACTTAGGGCTACCCATCTGTTCCCATGTCTACTTAGTCAGAACATTTACCTCTAATTATAAATCTAGGATTACCTCATCCATTTCAAATTCTCCAACTTGTGTTGTGAGTCTCATCTCTCTTCCTGTTCTTTTATGTCCCATAACATTATGAACAGCACGCTGCGAACTGCTCACAGAAGAAGATGGCTGACACTTATCTATGATGCGTTGAAGCTCTCCGATAGCTTTCTCATTTCTAACGAGTTTCAAGCAGCTCTGCAGGAAGGATTGTACACTTCCTTTCGACTCATCCTCTTCGCATCTTCCCAATGTGGTAGCCTGCGATATCTACACAGGACTAATGCCACAAGGTTCTTGCTGCAGTATGCCCCTGCACGGCAGTACCTGTGATCCCGATGCTGTAGGTTCAGTAAAGAAATTTTTTGCTTGCTGAAACATTTCTTTGTTTTTCTGCAGGTCGAGTGGTGTTGATTTATTAGTCACTTTTCGCACCCACCGCGGACCTGTATTCTTTTCTGTATCATCCTGCGATGTTCTACTAGTAGAAGCACCGCTGCGAGTCACTATATTGACTCTTGGTTCTGGCTCTTTCTACTTAGCAGCAATAAGCTGAATGTTCTGGTGTACTGCTGGCTTAGGTTCCCTAATCTTGGCTATCAAGATCGGACACTATTCTATAGCGTGATCATAGGACTTGCAATACTTACATGTCGTACTAGGGTTCTGACAGTCCCTTGCATAATGTCCTATAATTCCACAATTGTAACACATAATAGGTCCATGGCCACAGCCAAAGCCTTCTTCACGGCCAAAGCCTCCTCCACGGCCTCGTCCTTTGAATCCTCCTCCATGACCAACATGAGCCTCTTCATGCTGTGGTCCTGCTACTGGACCTACTGTTTCCGACTGGACTCTTTACAAGTCATGCTTTCTTTCTATCATAAGATCATAAGCTCGGAAATTATGTTCATCATGACCTACTGACTTACAGAAGTTACAATATAAGTTCTTAGGGGTTTGTACATACTTCTGAAGTAAAGGGCATTCTGGTGGTCGATGTCCTCTTGTTCTGCAGAGTTCACACCACGGCCCTTGAGTTTGTAATAAGGGGTTAGGAGCCCCACTTGCTAAATACTCTACAAATAATGGACAATTATCCTTAGTATGGCCCTGTCCTTTACACTTTATACACCATAGTTCGTGTGCAATCTCTTTTCCTTTCATAATATCATGCATCTGTAACGTGAGATTGGCTAACTAGTTCTGTAAGCTTGTCATTCCTGTACTGGTCTCAGCTAGAGGCGAAGCCTCTAGTTTCATTTCCATCTCCAGTGCTTCATCCTGCGTATGGAGTCTCTGTTGCATTAATGGAAGTCTAATGTGAGGAAGCAGTGCTGTGATGAACCATTCCTTATGCTGCTCTGGCACAAACTCAAAGCTAACCTGGTCTATAAGATCTTTGAATTTATGATCAAAGTCCCATACTGACTCTGTAGGTACCTGTTTAATGTCTTTAAGCTCTGTGATACACTGTGACTCAGACTTAAGTTTCTTAAATTCTTTAATCATTGCGGTCTTGATCTGCAGGAGCGTTCTAGCCGGTGTTGTTGTATACTTCATATACCATGTTAAGGCTCTGTCTTTAAGTGTAGTGACCAACTGGACAAGTTTAATGTTATCACCCTGGATTTGTTTAATGGTCCATACGGCTTCACATAGGAACCAATGTTGTTCTGGGTCTTCCGCCCCTGTACCCTTGAAGGTAGGTAACTTCATGTCATCCCCCATTCCGTTTCTACGTGGTGGATGCTGATTTGCTGTATTACTACCACTCGATGGTGTAGGTGTAGGTGATGTAGCGGTAGTATGTACTGTATGTGAACTACTAGATGTAGTTCCTACGGGATTACTCTGAGTCCTGGTTGTTTTCTGCGAGGTACAAGGGTGGTAAGGGATACCTCCTACTGGTCTCTCTGTATTACTGTGACTCTGTTCTCTAGTGCTTTCTGAACTCTTTTCAAAGAGAGAAGATCTGAAATCTACTTTATATTTCTTACCACTACGTGTACATCCAATTTCATCAAAATCACTCTCAAACTCTTGTGACATTACACTGACTTAGCTTATTCATCTGAGAATAAATCCATTACTCCTTTTTCATGTAATAACATCTTAATGAACAAGTTTAAAGAGCTTAGGTACTTACCATGGTAGCCTTTGAAGAAGCACCTCTCTACTTCGCTGAAACTTTTTCTTTGATCAACTGCAAACTCTGTAATGAATCCTTCCAGCAAACTCGCAAGCCAGAAGTCTACTACCCGTGAAATGGGATTATCTATACTCTTCACGGTCTAAATCAGCTCTGGTGTCCAGACAATGTTCCTTTTCTTCTTGAATATGTTCTTATCAGTTAACTTTGATAACTAGTTGTACAACTCATTTGCATAGGTCGCAAAAATATCGTATGTAGATCAGTGAAGATATGTTTTTGTAGCCAGTCCTCTATACTCAGTCTAGGACTCTTGTTTTCTTTTTCAGCAAATTCTTTCTCCTTAGACTCAACCTAGTGGTTAAGTTCTTCTTTAGTAGGATTCCAACAGAACATTAGCTCGTCAATGTTTTCAAAGCCGGCAATGAAACCATTTGTTGGTTCTATGGGGCAGACCCGGTTTTACTTGTTATGTACCAACAGAACCCCTAGCTCACTGGCCCTTTCGGTGACAGTCTGCAGAGCAGCCTAAAGTCTCACCCGAAGTGATCTTAGATGGGGTGGCTGAAGACTCAAATGTCCTCAACCAGGTTCTGTAGCATCCTGGGTCTCGTGACTCTTCTTAGCCAGTGGGATCTCTCTCTGCGATGGTGACCTTTCTTACTCACTGGCCCTGGGAGGTAGCGGTCTCTTATCGCATCGCTTCCTCTAGAGCGATGCACAAACTATCTCCTTGGCTACCCTCTTAAACTGTGATATCTCACACTGCGGTTCCTCCAACAGTGCGATATCGCCTTTCTATACTGCAATATCCTTTATGGTAAGACTTCAATATGGCTCTCATGGTCCAAAGGCTCCTCTCTTAGTATACTAGTTAAGCTAAACAGCCTCACTTAGACTCCTATAGTCTAATATGCTTAACATCAACTATGCTCAACTCACTGAACTAATATGAAGAAATTACTTAACACTGTAACTGCAACTGTCGTGCATCAAGCACTGATAAACTCATATACAGGCTACTTGATACATTCAACTCGCGGTTAACCTTCTATGCCCTATAACTGAAGCATAACATACATACATTCATCACTGATAAGCAACATCCATGTAACAGATAACAGATAGCAAACAGGTAAAACACAATCACATGAACAATCACACAACACACAGGTTTTACGTGGTTCACTTCTAGTGGGGAAGCTACATCCACAGGAACTGGTTTTTATATTATATCTTGAGAGAGTAAACACAATTCCGCTGCAACCTATTATGCAGCCTGAGATCTTCTGGGAAACTCCACACACACAATCAGGAGCCCTTCTCTCTTAGATCTCTTATTCTTCTTATATTTCCTTCTTACAATATACTCCTCCTCTCTCTCTCAATCCCTGCAGATAGTTACATACATGCTCTAAGAGCCAGCTACTGATTACAGTAAGATAAATTCAGACTGAATAACAGAACCAGAGCTTAACTCTTATAATACTGAGATTCTAGAGACACTTGGCTAGCTAAATGACTCAGTGGCTACTCCCCCGTATGACTGTCTAAGCAGCTACCCAATTGTCTAACCTTCTACATTACAAAATACATGCTTATATAGGCGGCCCGAAGGTCTCTCCATTACAAAACTGTGGGCCTTTCCCAACAGTAACCCAAAAACCCTAACTGTGACAGTCGGCGTGTCTGTACTATGGGCTGCCGCTTACCGTCACACCACAGCTTCCTGCAGTCTTCCACGCTTCTCGACGCTGATCGTGGGTATGGGCGCTACGTCCTGCTGTCCTTTGTATTCAATACCTCGGTCCGTTGCTCCTTTTCCCTTATGAGGGTAGCTGATCTCTCTTCTCGGCCACTCAGGTACTATCTTCTTTGACTTCCCTGTCCCGATGTAGCATCTTTTCCTGTAGCTGCGGGACCCTGCTCCAACAAAGATCCTGAGTAGGATGTTCTTCAGTGAATCATCTTCAAATATCAACAAAATTGTGGGAATTACCCTTCAAAAGTTGTTCAACTGTGATGGGTCCTAGGATGGGTGATACGAGAATGTATCTATTTGATTGGGTAGTCTGTTGTTGTCCAGGGGTAACTGGGACATTGTCTAAACCTTATGTTATTTGTTCCCCTGATGTAAAAACGTGGGTGTGACTATGGGTAATAATCAAATCTCTTGCTGGAGGAGAGGTATGAATATTTCGTTTAGGCATGATGTGTTGGCCCTCCTTCTAGCGTCGTTTGTTGAAGCCCTAACTATGTATGTGGCTGAAAAGAGGTGTTTAAGGATTACAACACACAGAGAAAACCCAACCAAAGGCTTCAAACAATCCCATGCAGGTATTTCTTTATCCTCGAGCAGCTTGGGATAGTGATCTCCCATGGATACTTTTGTAGCCTACGCTGGCTTGTATGGATTTGATCCATAGAGGATCTATTTCCCAATTTGGGAAACAAGGTAGATGATATGAAAAAAAGGAAAACTTAAACCTAACTAGGAAAGGGAACCTGATCTAGATCTGAACTACTTTGAAAATAATATTGAATTGATTACATGTTATCTTGAGGTATTTGAAGAATAAGTAATTCACCACATTGATAGAAATGTGAATGAGATGACAAACTTCTCACTCAAACCACAATTGTTTAATAAAAAATAAATAAAAGAAACTCAATATTAAATCATTCAAGGTAACCTGTATGTGCACATGTTAGTTGAAAAAACAACATATAAGCTATAAGATTGACTACTCATTCACTTGCAGAAATAGATAAACTCTTGAAAGAAGAAATTCTTTAAGAATTATTGTTGTATAAACTTGCAACAGCGAAAAATCCGAGTCATAAATAAACACATTTAATGGTTTGCAAATGAGTAACCAGCGACATTAGTCCATTTCAAACAGGAAAGACATGAGAACTATTAAAGAAATTTAATGGAACTCATAACAAGAGATATGGAAATATCATAGCTTTATTCATATCCAGTTCTATAGAAATACATATACCTTTGACTACAAAGAGGTATCTTCAGTCTCTCTTGTACTAGTCCTTCCTTCTCCCCAAAAGTTTAAAAGTCCTTAATACATTCGAGAACAACCTCTTAAATAAATATTACAAAGAATGGGTCTCCCTCTAAAGGGCATTGAAAAACCTAAAAAAACTAAAATCCCATAAATCCTCTCCAAATTTTCCAAATACATAGCAATTCCTCAATATCAGGGTAACTGGCGAATTCAATGCCAAGCTAGGCATTGCAATTGTGATCTTCAATCTCATTTTTAGCTAGTTTTTGCCAAAATTGAATGTAGATGTGAATCTTTCCTTCCACTACAAAGGGTCGTTTGATCAATTGATCTACATCATGTATGTTGACATGGTCAAGATTATTTATCTCCTCCTCCTCATCATCTCTTCGCTGCTCCAGTTGCTCAATCATTAGTCCTCGTGGACATGCTTTTTCAATAAGTACAATTGTAGGAAAAGATAATTCATCCATAATTCTATCTACTACATACCACCTTCTATTGCAAATGGCTTGTGCCTTGTTTATGGCCTCAGCAATTGTTTCATCTAAGTCTTCCCAGGCTCTTAATATGGTTCTGACTTTCTTGAACTAGAAGTTAGTAAGGAAAGTGACATTATCTGGCCTATCCTTCATGTATCTTTTTCGATATGTGACCTCATCATAAGCCTTTGAATATTTCTACCTCTTTTCAACTAGATCTTCCATAACAACACACATTTTATCAAAATTCATATGAGTTTCAAAAATATTATCCAAGGTTTTAAATAACTCACTGACTAAACCATGGTGCTCCCTGTTAGTTTGAATAGCCAACTCTTTGAATTCTTCCTGAGAAAATTTAGAAAACAAGGATGAAGTTGCACTTGCAGTTGCATCTTCATATTGTTTTTCTAACAAGGCTACCTTCTGTACCAAAGTGGCATTAGTGGTCTTCTCCCTCTGTAGCTCATCATGAAGAGCAACATTCTTTACTTGAAGTTCATTGTACATGTTCTCATGTTGTCTCTTGAGATGTTCTAGTTCCTCCTTCAGGATGACAATTTCTGCCTTTTGCTTGTCAAATTCTCTGTTCAAAGTGTTAACAACATCAAAATTGGCACCTTTAAAAGCTCCTAAAATAGATGCAGCATCTATGGAATCCACCCATGGATCATCTGGTCATTTTGTCCACACAACCTCATTTACAATAGATATTTCCATATCATTCTGATCCCTTCTCCTCTTCTTACCCTTCTTCACTACCGATTTATCAACTTTACTGTAATGATATTCTCCCAGAGATATCACAAAATCTTCATTGAAATCCTCCCTCATATCATCAATGGGGGGTATATTAATACCTTTAGATGCCACAAAGGAAGTTTGAGATGTAGTGTGAGAGGGTACGGTCATAGTAACATGAGAAGTGGATGGAGAGGAAGCAATAGTTTGGGTAAGAGTCACTTCAGGGGTTGAAGAAATGTCAGGAACATAAGCTTCAACAGATGAAACTTGTAGAGTAGTGATTCTAAGTGATGAAGGTGGTAGTGTTGAGGTTTTCTCATCCATAGGGGATGATACAGAGCTGAAGGAAGGAATATGCATTGGAAGTTTGAAAAATGGGGGTACAATGGATGATGGAAAGGGCATATGAACAGAATATGGAGGTGTAATAGATTCGGGTAAACACGTGACATCTTGATAAAGTTGAGACATAAAGGGTGTCACAGTAGAACCAGCAGATAATGCAGATAAGGCTATGATTGATGAGAGGAGTATCAAAAAATAAAATGGTCCAGACTGGGAAGAAGGTTGTGGTTGTGGGGGAGATGATGAGGATTTTCCATTGCTACAATTAAAGAGATTGATAAAATCATGTAAATGATTACCATTTCCAACCTCCACAGTAACAGGCATAGGAGATATCCTCTCATCCTCCTCCTCTGAATGTGTCAAATATATAGTATAGGTAGGGATGGATGAAACTAAAGACTTCAACCTTTTGAAAGGTTTCTCTTCAATCTGTGCTTGTTCATACTGAGCCTTTTCAACAACAGTAATTACCTGAGCAACTTCAACTGGCTAAGGAGTTGTAATTTCTTGAGTGTCTAGTGCTAAAGTCATTATGCTTAGCTTCTGTTTGATCTGCTCCAAAGTATGTAGATAGGCCTTGACCTGTTAATCAATGGATGCCTATGGGATTTATTCCATGGGGCATTTCCCTTTGTCTGTAGCTAAAATGGTTTCTATGGGCATGTTCTTGGTTGCTAGAGCCTCCTTTCCTTCCCTGTATTTCATTACCTTTTTTGAATGTTCAACTCCATAGCCCTGTAATGTCGAACCCTGTCCCTGATTTCCTTCTAGTACAACAGGATATGAATTTGTTCTTCTCTAGTTTTATCCTTTTACAACACTTCTGAAAAAGTATCAACCCCCTAATAGATGAAGTGATCTGGGTTTCCTAATGAGTGTACCCTGTTTTAAAGTGATTATGCTTGAGGTGGAAATCAACAATCCTCTTGGGATCATGCTTCCTTTTACTTGCAAAACCCAGTTTGAGTGACGCTATGTGGTCACTGAGTTCTTACGCCCAGGTAGAAGTAGGTATGCTCAAGGAACCAAGGGTTATAGGAAATTTAGGCCAAACTTTCCTCTTAGGGGCTGCACATTTCTTATAAATCCGTTTAGTGACTGTCTGAAATGAAATTTCTTCAAGGATTAACCTATCAAGCACCACCTTAGGAAGCATATGAGCAGCATTGCTACCAAAGATTATGATATAGGTGAATGACTCATCGACGTACCAATCTCCCATTGTGTCCATGAGGGTTTTGGCTTCAGGGGAGAATGCAGGAGCTTCCTTGTTGAAAATTAGGAAATAAACTCGACCGAGGATAATCTCACATATTTCATAAAACCTAGTTACATAATTGGTGTCCCATAGCCCAAAATGATAAATTTGTACAAGTGGAGCTAGTAATACCCAATCCCACCCGTATTTGGATAACAAAACTCGGTGCAACAAATATCCACAATGAAGGCGGAGAAGAAAAAGTTGGTATTTTTCTGGGCAATAGCTTTCTGGAATTCCTATATAGCAGTCTTATGTTCTAATGACAGGATTGCAGCCCAAGGGAGGGATTCGCCAGTAGTTATAACATGGTGGGAAATCAAAGGCTATTCATGCTTAAAGTAAGAACAATTGGGCAAATCATAGAGTCTGCACAACATTTCTGTAAGCAAGGAATAAGGTTACCTAAACCATTAAATGGGGTAAAGTGCATCTTTTCTCTGGGAGCATTTATGGGGTTCAGCCATCTAGGACTTCCACATTTGGTCAAAATTGTACCTATACTTGGCAGCTTTAAAAAAATCTACATCAAGGAGCTTCCTAAAAGGTCTGAGGGTGTAAGTTCTCACAAAGGTCTCAAAACGAAAGTTGTCCAATTATGATCCAGTATAGTGTTAAAGGAATGGTCTTTCGCATTAGCATGGTCAATAACCCATGTGACTGCATCATTGTATGGGAGTACAACCGGTCTCGTAGCAATCATGTGGATGCTAGAATCCCTAATTCTCTCATAAATGAGTCAGTCATCCTGAAAGTCTGAAAGATCATTGTTGTCAAAGATCGAGTAAACTTAGGACCAGACCACTAGTATCAAAGAAGACACCGAAATTTGGGTCTTTGGTAAGCATGTCTTTCTGGAGGTTTTTGCACTGGGTAATTCAAGGTGTTTTGGATATTGCCATGTTCTATTGAATGCGCAAACCAGAAGTTAAAACTAATTTATGAAGAAACAACAATAGAGAATTCGAATTTGAAAAAGGAACTTGATAACCAACCTGAAACCGGAGTGAATACTGGTGAAATAGATAGGTAAAAATATGAAGGTAAATTCAGACACCGCAAAAAATTATAGTGGTAAAAAGTAAAAAAATCACGAATAATACCAACATATATATACGTCGCAGGAAATGATTCAGACTGTAGGATGAGGATAAAAACAACGGTTAAGATTAGATTTTTCGGGGTACAGGATTAAAACATAAAATGAAAATTTTATTAATCATTATGTAACCCACATTCCGCATTTTGTGGGATGCGGTGTGTGGAATCACAAAACAATAAAACTTTATTCAATCCTCTCCACATCCCGCGTTTCACATTTCTGTGGGATGCGGTTTCGGGTTTCCCAAATCATAATTATTAAAAATCTTCCACATTTCGCATTTGCGGGATGTGGGTTGTGGGATGAAAATTTTTAATACATTTAAATTTAAAAATCCCTCATTCCGCAACTTGTGGGTTGCGAGTTGCAAAATTGAAAATCAAGCCCAAACAAAATTAACTTTATGCATCTTAAAAACATACAAATCAAGCATGGATTTTTGGGAATTTTGGCTAAGTTAAGTAATCCCAAAAGTCAAGGAAAATGTAATAGAAGCCAACAGAAATTACAAAGGATTTTACCAAGTTACCTTTGTATGTGTGATTGGGATCCCGTGTAAGAATAACATGGGATCTGTTGTACCTAAAACAAATGGCGAATGGCTGTAAGAACTAGTTATCTTTGTAAAACAATAACCTTTTACAATCAAACCTGTTAGTAGACAAACGATTAAATTTCAAGAAATGTTAACATAAGAATGAAACCAATAAAGAACTATCAAAATTATTAATGTGCTTCCATCCTTGGTCATTTTAAAGATAATGCAACTCTGATTAATATGGCATTGGAGGATCAGGATCACTTGGACTCAAGCTGACATATGCACATAGTTTAAGTTGAACCTGGGATCAGACCTCGACTAGTTTTGGATTTTCACACATAGGCCACTTAAACCATCATTTATTTCTCCTTTTTCTCTCTCATTTTTTTTAAAGAAACGACAAGATTTCATTGACATAGGACCACTATCCCATGTTCTAGTGATCAGTGCCATTCACAAACCTGACCTTGAAACTGAACAAGCTGGCTCGGTAAGGAGACCTCTTGTCTTCTTTCTATATGGTTGAAAGCAACTACCATGGCTTTGTAACCATGTGGTGATAGTTTCAATCCAAAATCAATCCCATGATCATAGTAAGGATGGCCTTAGATAGGACCCCCTAGTCCTTATGTACAATAATATTTCTTTTGGGAATGATTGTGATTTTATTCGGAATGATTCCTTATGTACAATAATATTGATGCTTTAACTTTTCTTCCCCATGGTTGGCCTATCAAGGCTGGGAAGGAGCTAGATCCTTATTTATGGTTGATGATTTCAAAGTTGACTTTACTCGATATTCCTTTTATTGTCATATCGAAATTTCTCCAAACCCCAATGGGTTCGATGAGTCCTTGGTTGGCTAACTTGAGGTATATGCCTGATTCATATAGTCGAGGTCTAGCCAATTGTTCCCATGTATCTCGAGTCATAATATTTACTTGTGAACCGAAGTCGAGTACAACTTGTCAAACATGGTATCCTTCGATTTCTAGATCGATAAGTGGGTCAGCATCACTCTTGTCTTTTTGGTTCAAACTGCATATATTTTTGGTTTGTTTTTATGTATTATTACTGTGCTTCATATTATACAACAAGTCAATGAATTAATACACTGATTTATCATTCTGTACTAAACGTATTAATTCTTCAATTGTGTTTTATCAATTGTCATCGACTACTTCCTTCCTAGAAAATTCTTTAAACATGTTTGATGTGTCGTTATATAATTGTTTTTGTTTTGTCGAGTTAGGATAATCATTCTTTTCTTTGATTTTTCTTATACGTGGATTATCATTTCCAATTTTCGTCCCTTGTCGAGTTACTATGTGTAGGTTCTTTGTATTCATTACATCATGTTTTTGAACACACGACAAGACATTAATGTTTTTCTCTTTATTAATATTGTCGAGCATGGTGGGACAATCCTTTGGTGAGTGATCGCCCATGCAACATCTAGCACAAAACTTTAGATCATTTATATCCTCATATGGACAGTCTGTATAGCGATGTCCTTCTGTGTAGCATGTAAAGCACTAGATGGGTCATCATGGTCGATTGTCGCAATTTCCAGAAAATCGTCCTTGGCCTCCATATCCTCCACGACGGTTGTCGAACTGGCGCTCATATCGAAGGCTTCATATATTTGATTATTTGGTTCATTTTGTTCATTCTTCCTTGAAATGTTATCATTGTTCTATGTGACTGCATTCATTTCATAGACTGCTTGATAGTTTTATCGATTCTTCAAGTTTAGGTGACAGTCAAAAGTTGTGTGAATGTTTACCTCACAAATTATGCACCATGATGCTTTTCCATTCTTCATGTTATACAGGAAATATTTCATTCTATGGTCTCCATGTTCTTGGAAAATGTCATAGAAGCATTTCGTTTGGACAAAATGAACGTCCTTTCGACTTATGTCTTGTCGACAGTTATCTTTAGTGTGTCCAGTCGTAGAGAATTTTATGCACCAGGCATCCTGATTCTTAAGGTTTATGTCTTTCAAATATTTCTGCATGATTTCTAGTTGTTCTTCTAGCCTGGTATCGGCGTGATATGCTAGGAAATGTTCATCCATATCTACTTGTAGAGATTTGGTAAGTGCATCTTCATATGTCTTAAACGTCTCCAAGCTTATGTGCTGCTGGATTTTCTATGATAGACCTACCAAAAACAACTGAATTAATAATTTTTCATCAATTACATAGTCTAGTTGGCTGAGGAGGTCTTTCCATCACTTATCATATTCCCAGATGGACTCTGCTGGTTTCTAAGATGTTGTTTTCAGCTTTTTGGCTTCCAGATGTTTTGCATCTGGTGTTTTAAAGAAAGATAAGAATTGCACCTTAATGTATGCTTTGGATGCTTAGGGATTTCTCTTGATATAATTCATATACCAAGTCAGTGCTCTTTTTTGTAAAGCTCCAGCGAACTGTTCCATCTGTCACTCTTCAATCGTAACTTGATTTTCCTCCCATATTGACTCACAGACAAACCAGTATTGTCTAGGGTCTTCGTCACCCTCATAGAGGGGAATATGTGCTAATCTATGACCCATGTTAGTGTCGCTGTCTCCTCTAAGAGGTGGTGGTGGGGGTGGTAGTGGTATACTCTACGTATTGCTTTGTTCATAGCTATTGTTGACGAAACTGTTGTTCCCGTCGATCGGTTTACTTTTCGTTTCTTCTCCGACAAGCGGTCGGGTCGAGTCAACTTCTTCTACGATGTCCAACTCTACTAATGTGTCTGCTGGTCTAACTGTTCTAAATTTTGCAAAGCTATATTTGGCAGGGGGGGTGCTCCTTCATGTGTCAGGTAGAGCAAGTGGATACTTTGGTTGGAAGGGTATGCCCGAAGTGTTACCCAATTTCCTTCCTCTGGTCAATGAATTACTAAATGATTATCCTCATTTACTTCATCATCTAGTCAGCTCCATATACTAAAATCACCAGCTCTTAGTCATGGGTCTTCTTCGACAATGGCTTGAATTCAGGTACTCGGATCCATTGGAGATAGAGGTCTTACCTCCTAGGGAATTTCTAGTTGGAGAGCTTCTCACTAATCTATCCACAAGTCTTCTTCCATGGGTGATTCCTCTTCATCCATGCCTTCTTCTTGTCAGTCATGACTTGACTCTAGAGGATTTATTTCATGTTCTATCACCCTAGTCGTCATTCTTCTTTGAAGCGCTATAGCCTGATCTCTTCTTTCTTCCTTTCTTTTCAGCATCTTCTCCCTTTCTAACCTCTGTAGATCTAACGTACTTTTATGTGTCACTGTCTGTTCGATTTCCTTCTTAGGTCGAATTTTCATTACTAGTGATGGTATTTTCTTCGATCGAATAGAATCCCTTTTACTTTACCCCGACACATGACCAGCTACCCCCCCATAGCATACCCGATGCTTTAGAAAACTCGGATAGTTCTGTTTATTTGCTTAGAAAGTACTCCCACTCCCTTTCGGCAATGAATTTTTACCACTTCTTCTATTTCTCTGCCCAGTTAGAATTTTGTGGTAGTTTATGTATTGATGGATGGGGCTCTACAATATGGACCACTCCCTTCTGGATTAGAAATTTGAACAAAAGGGTCGGTAAGGAGAGAAGGAACTACTCAGTGAGTTCTTATAAACATTTTCTCAATGTTTTCGACCAAAACTCTTTCCTCCATGGCTTGTTCTTCACAAAATTCATCTGTGATATTTTCAAACCACTCTAACAAGTTTGTTCGTCCACCTCAAATCAATTTCTCCAGTAACTCTTGGTATTTAGTTGCTTCCAACCTTTTCATCCATAAATTTTTTCAAAAGCTAGGGTACTGACTCTACAAACTTCTCATGTGTTTCAGTGAAGAATTTCTCCTTTGCCTGAGTAATGGTCAATCTGTTTCTCCTTACGTTATCTTACACTCCCATCAATTCTCAATCTCTTGCTCTTATATCATCTGCTTATGGTCATTACATCCGTATATGTACTACCAGCAATAGAACCAATGTTGTAATCTCACATATCACATAGGGTTGCCAATAATACACATAGAAACATATAATCATAATAGATACAAGAGATAGAGTGGTAAGGTAGAATAACGGCTGTATTAATAAGTCACATGAGGGCCCATACATATATAAAACTGAACCGAATTATCATATGGATCAACATCATAATATATATGATTACAAACGGTTACAAGTAACTAAATTTTGGTTCAGTAAATCAACAAAACTTTATTCAGTAGACCTAATCTCTGATTAGTTGGCTACTCGACTAGTCGGCTCATCAACTATCTCCTCCAACATGTACCACTTAGCTAATACATTAGTTAACATTATTTTAAATATCATCAACTGAACAGAGTCATTGTTCAGTAAGTTGGAAGAGCACCAAAGGTGAAATGTGGTAATGTGAGCACTTGTATCCTCACCAGTTTTCCCTTCAAACTTTGGGATTTATGAGGGACGTTTGATGGGTACAGGTGGCCATGCCACATTGTGACGCACAGGGTCGTTCATTAGTTTAGACAAATTTGGAAAGTTTAAAGTTTCTAGGAAAGGAATTTTTGGCCTAGATAGGGTTTGATATTAATGAGTCTAGGGTGTGGAGGTGCCTGCCCCAAGGATCCCAAAAGAAAAGGCGGGGTTTCCCCTAGCCACTAGTTGTGATGTCATTGCGCTATTCTAAAACAGATTCCACCTAAAATCCAAAGGATTACTAACTTGTGGTGTGTGATAGGTGGTTTGGCCTGCTCCAGCTAAAGTTGGAGTTTGAAAAGTAGGAGCAGAGATTCCCCCACTAAACAGTGAAAAAGAAGAGCTCCCAAAAGGGGCCGTTGAAACCTAACTAGAGGTCTAAAAATTGTAACCTATAAAGGTGTTTGGGTTTCCATATGACATACCCATATAGGTAGGTGATGGACCTACATAAGGTGTGGATGGAGGAATATGTCCTCCATTCCACAGAAATCCCTGGACAAACAAAGTGGACCCACTTGGACCACTTTGAGCACTATGCATGAAAGGAGAAGAAGTAAAACGTACACTAGAAATCCCAGTGACCACCCCACTAGACTGACCTATAACATTAGAAGGTACTAAGGGATTGACTACTCAAGCACTTTGAGAAAGAGATGTAGTAGATGCACTAGGTCTTCGGGTACTCACCGAGGGAGGTGAGACTCCACCAAACAACATGGCTGAAGTAGGGGTAGACATACCCTCTCCTCTACTAGACATATTTGGACTCAAAGAAACACCAAAAATAAGTGAACTGAAAGGAAGGGCTTGGAATATTATAGGATCATTCAAATCAGTTAGAGGTGTATTATAATTCCTTGCAAACACGTTAGCTTGCAAGAATTCTATCTCTACTGGTGGGATATCTTCCTAAGTAATTCTATGTCCTGGTTCACCTGGAGCTTTGCTAACATCGGTTGGTTCAAAAGAACCTTCTGTGTCAAGTCTTTTCCTTTGAGGTGGTGGTGGAGGCTCCAATGTAAAATATGGAGGAATGTTTTGCAACCTTCTAGACCTACGAAGAGGATGTTCCTCCACAGCTAAAAATATGAACCCTACACCTAAAAGGACAACTAAAATATAGACAAACCAAAGAGAACACACTAAAAAATTCCTAAGTATCACAGACACATGAGGTAATAGATACACCTTCCAAATGAAAGTATGGGATGATTAGGGCCTAGATCCAACCAGTGAAGATCAAAGAGTGGTTACTTCACATCTCGTGAATAATTTTCTGGGTGTGAGTGCTGGAATCACCCAACCACCCTCCAAAACTATCAACTGAGGTTACCTTCCAAGTCCACCCTAGGATCACTAAAAATAGTCTTCCAATGCCACCTGTGTAAGAACCTAATCTATGGAGACTAAGTCTACCAAATCTACAATGAGAGTTCAGCGGAACAATCGTTGTCTTGACTGGTGTGCATGGGAAGGGTAGACAAGACAAAAATTCTAACAATACCGGCACCTCACAGGGGCGAAGAAGTGGTATTGATAAAATCCCCATACGCACAATAATTCAAGTATATGATCAAATAAGGTATTGGATGGTTATCTCCACAACCAATCTCTCACGCGACCTCATGCTTGACTCTTGTGTTAGAGGAGATTTCTAGATTATCTCTTATAAAAATGGATTTACCTAAAGATAGGTCACTTTGTGTGAAATCAAAGTTCTATTGGACAGTTAAAATATCATAGGACAAGAACCTAGCCTAAGCTAGTTGATGATCGAACCTATAAAAAAAATATTACTAATAAATTTTATGGTAAGCATTCCTTTTAGGGATTTATTACTCAGAGGTAGTGGCGTGGAAATCAATGGTGTTTGGATTCAACATGTGAAAGCAAATGATGTATAAATTTCAAAATAAATGCAACTAACAATGCTCTTTTTCCTTTTCCTTTTTAATGAAACTAATGAAACTTTTTAAAATGATTTCGAGAAGACACAAGACTTTAATTTTTTTTTCTGAAAATAACAGAAAAACAACTAATGCAAAGCTATGCACATGAAACTTCCTTTTGTCTTTCTTCTCAAAAAACTAAAAAAAAATATGCAATTAAATGCACCTAAGCAAGTTAAGCAATCTTGACATATATAAATGCAAATGATACGAGTCAGATCTTTACAATAAAAATATTAAACACATAAAGAAAATATGACTCAAACTATAACTTGGACAGATCTATAGACTTGGCAAGACTAATTGATCAAAATTTGGTAAAAATGACTAACCTAGACAACTACAACAGAAATCCAAGGCAAATCAGTATTCTAAAAGGGATTGATAGACACCATCAACCTATAAAGACACCAGCACTCAAACCAAACATCTAAGAAGGAGAGACCTAACACGTCTACATGGGAAGATTCAAACCTAACTTACTCAAAAAACACTTGCTCAACAAGCAGAAGTGAGATGCATCTGCCAACAACATAGTACAATGTGAGAGGGGAAACCTTACACATACCTGAGTAGTAAAAATGAAAAATAAGGAAAAACCCTAGTATTCTGACCCATACCTACAAAAAATAGTGGATGTCTCTTAGACAGCCTGCAAATGGATCGTGACTGTATATACATTCAATCTGTGAATACAGCAGGGTAATGACAACTATATATATTGACAACCCGTAGTTAAAGCCATAATTTTTTCAAAAGAAAAGAAATGGACAAAGGATCCTAAGCCTTAGACATTGCAAACGGAAATAAAAATCCAAGCAAAACACTTACAGTAACAAATAGATAAAACTGGATAGGAAATCCCAGAGGACAGACCCAAAAGAGGTTAGAATTCCTAGTGGAGTCACCAGTTCGGTTGTTCAGGGAAAATCTACCTTATGAACTAAGGGTCTAGGATCACCAACATACAAATATACAACTTGCAAAAATACAACTATCTATAAATTTGAGAGAGAAACATGGTAGAAATATAATGCACCTTATTTATGAAGGTTGGTCCTAGCTATTCACCTTCATTCCAAATGCTCCAGCAGCTTCAAGGGATATTCACACCTGCAAAAGAGACAGATACCTTCTAGTAGAGATCTTAAATGTTATATACAATATTAATGAAATATTATAATTGCAATAAGATAACAATATAATTCATGAATCATAACACATAAGAACATGGGTGCACCAATTTGGAAGAAAATATCTCTTTATCGATAAGCAATGATGAAAGATACAACCTATATCTGATACAAGTCCTCCTCTGCTAGCCAAGTAACTGAGTTCTTCTGCTCCAAATCTCCAAGGGTATTCCTCCAGCATAACCTTTCTCTCTTGAGATATATCCTTAACCTCAACCCCTCCCCTCTATTTATGCTTGATGAACAGGAGGAGTTACAAATGTTAATATGGTTAGGTAGGTTGGGGACGTTATGATTATGAACCCAACTATTTCTAACTAAGGTAATTGCAGGTATGAATACTAGCAAGTCATGAATGAACCATGACTTTTATGAAGGAAACCCATGAATGCAAAGTGTGATCATGTAACCGTGGGTTTCATATATGGCTACTCGTGATTACAACTTAAGCATATTGAAAAACATTGGAATAACTGGCAGGAGCAATATCTATCAAGGCACATGCTCATCTATAGTTTTTTGGCAACTTCCATCCATTTTTTCCTTTTGTGTACTGATGTATTGAGTGTCAGTACTCAGACGGAGAAGTGCCATTTCACAGGATAACAAGAGATAATAAAGTTATTTTTTCATTCACCAAGGCATTGGTACCACACAAATTGCTCAGGTTCTAAATATAAAGATACAATAGGTACCTTTTGGATATTTCACACCTAGTGTATATCAAGTAATTGCTCCATGCAGAATATCCTTGTTATCGGGTCCTATCCATCAAAATTCCTCATTTCAATCTTGGGGAGTTGGATACGCCTTGGGGACCATCCCTGAGTACTTCCATTATTAGCATGAAATCCTCTTTGAGAATGCTCATTAATGGAAGGTTTCTCTACATGGACACTATCTTTATATTCCTAACTTTATCATCACCATTAGCGACATTTTCCTTTGGATTTTGTAAGATATTACCAATAATTTATATATTATTATCGATATGTCCCATCCTTTTGTTATACCAAAATATATTCACCCTTATGTTATGAGATAGGTATCCCCTTGTCTGCTCCAAACCCTCAAATTTTTCCCTAGAGAAATGAAGGTTCAAATTATCCCTTTGCAATTTTTTCTTGTCTTGAGTTGGTAATGCTCCTGCCCCATTGACAAGAAGAGTTACCCAAGTTAGAAATGCTCCTAATACATGAGAAATAATTGGTGCCACCACTTCTATCCTTACTACAAGAAGTGATACCCCCTTAACACCGCATGTTTTCTTCATTAGAGGAGTGGTGCTCGAGTTTTCAAGGAAAAAATAGAAGTTTCGAGAGGCTTCTCAAAGCTTACCTCCATGGAGCCTCATCCCTATGGTTTTGGACCAGTTAGATCTCAAGATCCTTCCTTTTTGGATCTCCCTTCCACCTCATCCATGAGATCCTCAACCATACCCATTCTCCCTTGTCTTTAAATACTAGCTCACCCCAAATTGGCAAGGGGAGGAATAATTGTGTTGCATACCCAAACTTTGTCAAAATAATTCTTGAGCTATTGGAGGCAAGGTGAAGTTAGAGGAAAGGATCCATTGGAAGGAACTCTCAACACCAAGGCATAAAGGTTGTAGTCTGTATAATCATTTCTAATAAAAAATGTATTTTCTTTCCCATATTTACTGTTTCATGTGTATATATTGCTTGATTCCTTGGTCACAAGCATAGATCTAGTTGATTATATTGTATTCTATCATGTTTTTCTTGTTGTCTTCCATCTTTTACAGGTTATTCTATAGTATCTGATAGTATCTGAGGATAAATATTCAAGGACAGTGAGGACAACCTTTAAGAGAAGTATTGATGCATTAAATTGAAGTGATTAATCAGATCTACGGGAAGTTTAACATTTGGCGTTTTTGTTTTGTTCTAGATCTGAACCATTCAAAGTAGGGAACCAGCTCCTATCCGTAGGAGGTGCATATTTCTAGATAAAAAAAGTGTTGAATCCACTAGGAAAACTTCAAATTATGAATCTTTGGTAATTTGAAACCTCCACCTTCATTTTCAATTTATAGATATACTTTTCCAATTGATATATCTGTAGATCTGCTTTGAAATTTGATTTATTTTCCTCTATCTTCCTTTGGATCTTTATATTTTTGGTTCACTGGGTTTTATGGTGATTGTTTGGGTCCATTTATTTGAATGTATCTTACTCTTTTGTTTCATTTTTTATTTTTCAAATCGCCATCTCAGCCACCGTGCCTAGGTTGTATATTATGAGCGGTTCTGGAGCTACCACCGCCTACCACTTCCCTTTTTCAGTGTGAAAGAAGCGGTGTTGGAACTGGTAACACCCTGGTATGAACCTACAAGAAGAGGTGCCACCACTCTATTTCTGTGTACAAGAAGTGGTGCTCAGGCTGGTAACACCCTGTTCAACACCTGTAAAAGCGGTGCTAGGTATTCTTCTTAGCCCCGTTTGATGTTTGATTCTTAAATGCCTGTTTTGGTACTTGAGATGCATGCTTTATATAGTTACAGTTGTTGTTTGAAGTCTGCAATTCATTTTTGAGTAGAAAACTCAATCAAAAATAAATAAAAATAATTAAAAAGGGGCCAAATTTTTTTTCTCAGGGGCTTACGTTTCCAAACCCTCAAAGACCCTCAGACCGGGGACCCCCCTAGGAGCATGTATGAATTCATACGTATTTTCAAGAATTGTGATTGATGTTGGTCTTTAAAGCTTCATATTTGGCTTTGAATAGAACTTGGTTATGTTAGATCTCTGATTTTTGTCCTCTTTCACATAACAAGAAAAGATTCATTTCAGTTTTTCTTCATATGTTATACATGATTTTTGTATGTTTTTTGCCTTTTTCATAAATTGTGAAAATCCATACAGAATTTATTGTAGTATTTTATGATTAGTTCAGTCTCACTTTAGTTGAAAAATGTGAACACTTTTATATAAAGTTGTAACAATCTTTCCTTGCTTTCCATTAGAGATCTCACTTCTTTTTCAGTTCAAAAAAGGAAGATTTTGTTTGTTTCAATTAGGAACGGAGCATATAAGCAAGTGTCTTTTAATTTTGTATGGTATTTATTCTATGTTTCAAAGAAATTGAATCTCTCTCCCATCCTTAAGTAGGGCATACCTTTAAAGTTAAAGTGAAAATTTTGCACAATCATACTGCATGGTTTTACTTTTATGTGCTCACCTCATTCATCCACCTAACCGTTCAAGATAAAATCAAGCGTTAGACTTAAGTTTAAAATTTGTAGCAAGGTGTGATATTTTAGAGATGTGTTTCAGCATCTTTAAATGTAGGAGTTATCGTTGATTTCATGCACTGCATCTTGGGGATCATGTGGTTCTTCCACATACTGCCAGTATATAGAACATCCTTTCATGTACCCTTAAGGTATATCAAAAGGTACTTCATGTACTCAATTGTATATCAGAAGGTCGCCCCTTTTGAACGATTGTGCATTAGAAAACACTACTATGGAGTGGAGCTCCCACATACCTTGTGTATATTGGGATACACCTTTAGGAATCCTGAGACCATCTGAGTTAACCTTTTGGCCATTTTCAAATCACATCATTCCAAAGCCTTGATAATCCCGTGAGGTTCTAGGCCTTTAATCTACTCCTCTCACATATTTTCCTTTCCTCTTTAATTTTGAGTAGTGCTTTTCATCTATACAGTTAGTATTTTTTAGAAGAGAGAGATATTTTTGTTACATAGTTATGGATTCACCTTCCAGGACTACCAACCAAGAGACTCCTTTACCAAGAACATATTTTGTTTCCCTCCATATGGTGATGTTGGTCCTCCTCTCATGGCTACATTAAGCCTTCCTAGATTGACTATCAGATTACCTATTTGGTTATTCTCCAGTCTAGTTATCCCATGTACATCAATTGCTTCAGATCCTAATCCTTCATTGTAGGAGAATCAACCTCATATTGATCCCTCTCCTTCTTCATGTGATGTGTCTTCTCCCCTTTCTCCATCTTCGCCTGTTGAAAGTTGTATTACTAGTAGTCAGGTGGATAAGAAGAAGAAGAAAGGAATATTAAGAAGAAGAAGAAAAAAATAGAAAACCAAGTCTCAACCAATTACTCCTCCTAGTGCGGCACTAGTGCGGAGAGTGTTGATCTGCACACCCAAAGACTGCATAAGCCCAAATTCCCTTGTAGGATTTGCAAGGGTGATCACCTTCTGAAATATTTTCATGGTCTAGTCCTAGTTTTAGAAGAGTGGTCTAAGGTTTATTGGAAACCGATGTCATCAACCTCTCGTCATCATACTGATGACCCCCCCTCGACCAGTGACTTTGTGGTGAAGAGTCGGAAGGATAAAGTAAGAAATCCTTGTTTGCTTTGTAAGGACATGCACTTTACTTACCGTTGTCCTCACATGGATGATGCTTATAATTTGTTGGAAGATATTACTGCTCCTTGGAAACAGCTTCCAATAGGTTATTGTAAGTTGTCTCTTGAACCCTCACTGGTTGACCAAGTGGTTGATTCAGTTTCATCCGTGGTTGATCCCACTATTCCTTCCAAGAGTTAATTCTAAGTGGTCAATATGGATTCATCTGTGGTTGATCCCACTCTTCCTTTGAAGAGTGAAGTTAAAGTTATCGAGTCAATGTCATCTCCACTCTATCCCACTCTTTCATCAGAGAGTGTTAAAACTGAAGTAGTCACTTTGACCAAATCTTCATCTTGTTATTCTCTTCCAGTAGAGAATGAACTGCAACCTGCTAAAGTTTTTATGCTTTGTTCTGATTGTTCTCGAGAAGAGGAAATTTTGTCTATTTCGACAGATCCCTCTTCAAGTAATGAGGTTATTTTCTTTGACTGGAGTAACCTAACAGAGTCTTTTCTTCATTCGAGTGTTCCTTTCCAAATAGTTATGAATGTTACTGCTGGGTAGATGCTTCGCACTATTGTTGATGAAGGGGCTTCTATTACCATTCTATCGTCAACTGCTTGGAAATATTTAGGTTCTCCTCAGCTAGTGCCAGCCACCGATCAGATACTAGATTTTAATCGAAGACCTACTGCACCTTTAGGGACCCTTCCTTATTTACCTATTACATTAGGAGGGAAAACTATTTGTATTGATGTTATGGTAGTCCAAGGTCCTTTAAATTTCAATCTGCTCCTTGAGTGTGATTATGTGTACACCATGAAGGCTGCAGTGTCCACACTCTTTAGAGTTATGCATTTTCACCATGATGGGAATATTGTTACCATTGATCAGCTTTCCTTTGTTACTCTTGACCATCGCATCACTCCTAGTAATTAGAATGCCCTAAATGTGCCTCATGTTCTTGTGATTCCTTCCCCTTCTTCTAGTTAGTTTATTCGCATCATAGGTAAAATGGGGGGCATGGCTCTAGCCTCTGGACATCATAATAGAGTTAAGCCGCTATATTTTATGTAATGGGGGCACCCTACCAACCTATGGCTATCATGTTGGGTAAGAGAGGTATGTGAGCATAGTTCTTTTTCTGTGTCAAGCTAGTTAAAAAATGAAATAGAGGTCTATGAGAAAAGTTCCCATTCTGTGTCAAGCTCGTTAAAAAATGAAATGGATGACCTCAAGCATAGTTATTTTCTGTTTCACACTTGTGTAAAAATAAATAGGTTAGCTTAAGCATAGTTTATTTCTAGTTTTAAGCTCGTTAAAAAATAAAAACTGGCCTTAAGCAAAGTTTACATTTTGGTTTCAAGCTTACATAAAAATGAAACTATGCTTTAAGCATAGTCCTTTTTCTACTACAAGCTCATTAAAAAATGAATCATATACCCTGAGCATTCTTTCAACTGATCTTCGAGCTCATTAAAAATAGTAAGATGGTGTTGAGCTTACTTTTTAGTTTTCGTGTTTTGGTTAAAACATGAAAATTGATTTACGCTTACTTTATCACTTTTGTGTACTCTAGATTCAAACATGAAAAAGGTTCTGAGTGCCTTTTATACCTTCGACGTGCTCATTAAAGACTTAGTGAATAGGTATCGATTATATTTTTACTGTTTTTCAGACTCGTTATAATTGGACTTTGAAAAAAGAACACCTTAATGGATTCTTCTTTAAACTCTTTTCAGACTCCTTAAATGTGAAAAGATTGCCAAGTGAAATTGTCTTCTTCATGCTCATAAAAGTACTTGAAGAGTCATCTTCCTAGTGATATTTTACCCCTTTTTCGGACCAGGGGGCACTAATTACGAAAAAGGTATACTCCAGCCAATCATGACTGGAAGAGTTCTCTAATCCATTATTTTATACTTTTTCAGGCCTTAGGGACTAAATCATACGAAAAAGGACCCTTTCGGAGTCTTCTTTAGTTTGTTCAGACTCTCTAAACATGAACTACACTGAGTTTTCTTTCATTGGACTCGTTAAATTAAACATTGAAAAACCCTTTTTGGGAACAAACCCATCCTTTCTCAGGTTCGTAAAACATGTGAGTTTGGACTCATCGCTTGATGAGCTACAACAAATGTTTGTTACCCTCTTTAAACTCGTAAAAACAAAAAGAGGCACTCATCAATCATGATGGGGAAATTAAGGGAATGGAAATACATTTCATTTGCAATAATGCAATTTGTTAGTCACCTTTGAACATGGAACTTGTCTACATTTCATTCAGTCAATTGGGTATTCAGCTTGTCTCTGAGTCGATCCACTTTCATGAGTCATGTCACTCCTTTGAATCTTTCAAAGAATGCATTGTCCATTGTCGCATTGTGTTTTTCCTCGTCAAGTCAATGCTGCCAAGTCTTCGGTCATGCTGCCTTATGTTCAAAAGGGAAATTGTTTTGATATTTTACACCAGCAGTAAAAAACAACTTTTTGTGTCAGTTACTTTTGAGTCAGTGCTATGGTTAATTCATACTCAACATTCCAAAACTTTGTTCCTAGTTTCATTTTGTCGATGTGGGATTCATCATGGCCCTCCTTCGACGAGAGTATTCCTGTCGACTTCAGTTCATTATCTAGGAATTAGTCTTAGAAACAAGTTTAGTACCTTGAGGTCTGTATGCCTTAATGATATATTCTCTCAATCTCGACATAGTTTCACATCATTGACCTTTGATAGATAGATTCGGTTGAGTATTCAACATTAAATCATCTATTCACACTCAGAATATTGTACTAGGGTACCTTGGGAATCATTGACATTAATGGTGATCTCCCTCGTACTTGTTAACGGTTCATATCATTGACCAGTAATCAAGTGGTTTATACCATGTTCGACATCAAATCATTGTAATCACATGGATAGAATCATACTTTGTGGAAGACAAGAAAAAGACCCTGGGTATCTGTTAAAAGCACTCATTGCTTTCCCTGGGTTGCAATGGAGTATTTTCTATGAATCCTAGCATGGATACACATTTGTATGTCTGTGGTTGTGCTCAGATTTGTATCTGTATGACATAGATCTACATTATATGTCTGGTAGCTATGTCCAAATTTGAGTCTTCTTCTCATGGATCTACATTGTATTTTAGTAGCCATGAATTTTTGTATCTCACATGGATCTGCATTGTATTGGTCGGAAGAAATGTTGTGAGTCATTTGGGACATGTATCAGAAGGTGCTATAGAAATTTTGTGATGTTTGAGAAGTTCTGACCATTGGACCTTTGCCTTGGGACTACACCTTCTTCTATCAAAGTATTATGCCTATCGTTTCCGTCTAGCCATCATACTTTGGGGGGCATTTTGTTATACCGAAATCTTGTCACCCTCATGTTATGAGATAGGTATTCCCCTCTCTACTCCAATCCCTCAAATTTTTCCCTAGAGAAATGAAGGTTCAAATTATCCCTTTACAAATTTTCCTTGTTTTGAGCTGGTAACGCTCCTACCCCATTGACAAGAATCATTACCCAATTCAGAAATGCTCCTGATACATGAGCAAGAATGGGTGCCACCGCTTCTATCCTTACTGTAAGAAGTGTTACCCCATTAATATCTCATGTTTGCTTCATTGGAGGAGCGGTGCTCAAGTTTTCAAGGAAAAAAGAGATGTTTCGAGAGCCTTCTCGAAGCTTACCTCCTTGTAGCCTCATCCCTACGGTTTAGGACTAGCTGGAAATTGAGATCCTTCCTTTTTGGATATCCCTTCCACCTCAACCATACCCATTATCCCATGTCTTTAAATACTATCTCACCCCACATGGGCAAAGGGAGGAAGAATTGTGTTGCATACCCAAACTCTATCAAAATAATTCTTGAGCTATTGGAGGAAAGGTGAAGTTAGAGGTAAGGATCCATTAGAAGGAAATCTCAACACCAAGGCATAAAGGTTGTAGTCTCTCCAATCATTTCTAATAAAAAATATCTTTTCTTTCCCATATTTACTGTTTCATGTGTACATATTTCTTGATTCCTTGGTCATGAGCATAGATCTAGTTGATTATATTGTATGCTATCATGTTTTTCTTGTTGTCTTACATATTTTGCAGGTTATTCTACAGTATCGTAGGAGAAATATTCAAGGATAGTGAGGACAACCTTTAAGACAAGTATTGATGCATTACATTCAAGTGATTAATCAGATCTAGGGGAAGTTTAACATTTGGTGTTTTTGTTTTGTTCTAGATCTGAACCATTCAGACTAGGGAACCAACTCCTGTCTGTAGGAGGTGCATATCTCCAGCTAACCCGTTTCCTCCATATTATTCTACAAATTGACTAAATCAAACTTACTCACTACCCCTTTAGTCATTTACCAACTTATACACCTGAAAAGATAAATCCTCACTTTCATCAAAGGTGAAGGATGATTCCTATGGTGGCTTGATTAGAGTGTAATTTATCCACTTCCCTTTGGAGTATTTTTAAACAATATAAAAATTTATCACACTTTAGGTTTCATCTCAATTATATCCTTCTACTTAGAGTTACTTAAATTTAAAATGGCGTACATTTTTCAAATTCTAATTTGAATATTGTTTACTAGCTTACTTGGAACTGAGTTAAATTTGAAATTTTGGCTCCTATGGATTTGAAAATTTGACCTATTGTATCCTTATGTGTGCTACTTCCAATTCCATAGGTATGACCTAATTATGATGTGCCAATAAAATTTTATTACAAATCTCCAAACATTTCTTATTTTTTGTCCTTTCAGAAGAGCGGACTTCTATGGTCTTCCACGTGTTCAATATTTCATATCTAAGTCTGAAAAATATATCAAAGATACTTTTGTCCATATTATTTTGTATTCAATAGGTCTCACTCAATTTGGTTCTCGCACGCTCTAGATATATCCGTATTTCCTAGAACACCTATTTTAGTCTAGTTTTTGGACTAGTTAGAAACCCTATCTTCCACAGAAAATATCTTCAAACTGGTACTAAATCAGGATCTAAAAATTGTGCCACATATATCTAGGCCATTTTTCTAGATGGTTTTTTAGTCTCACTATCTGAAACCTTGTAGAAACAAATTTATAGCCAATGTTCCAAGATGACTCGTTTTGGAAGCATCCAAGATCTGATACCATATGTTATGCCAAAATTTCCTAGAAATAACATAGAAAGACCACAAAAATACTAGAAAAGAGTAATCCATTCCTTATTAAATAAGAATGAAGATGAATATCAATCCTTTTCAAGGGGGAAATGTCCTTATAATGCGTTGAATACAAAATACAAGACAATACTCAATATGATGACTAAATGAAAAGGTAAATTTCCTATATATAGGAGATAGAGGGATACAATAACAACTAATATACCCAAGTTGACATCAATAATATAATAATAACAATAAAAATTCCACTAATAGACCCAAGTTGACATCAATAATATGTAATGCGACACTATATAGGGGGTAATGTGCCAACATTTAGGATTTAACAATTAATATCATAACTTTAAAACAATATTTGCAATCATTACCTCAAATCCGATGTGGATTCACATTATCCCAATTCTTAGAATTTCTAGCAATTTCCTCGCAAGAAAAGTGTGTCAATTTTGTTATTGGAACTTAAAACTTATGGAAACTCCCTTAAAAATAAAACAGGATCAAATCACTTCTAGAAATTGACTTTGCTTATAAAGCACTCAAAACTCAACCTGAAGGTTGCTCAATGTACTGTACACATTGTTAAACATATAACCTTCTAGAAAAGACTATATAGATATATATGAGCCAAGTTTCATATATCTGTTAAAAATGAATACACACAAAACAAAACCCAAAGGTTACACAAGCGAATGAAAAGTCCAACTACAGACTCAAAATTGATTTCTTAGACTAAAAAAGGATCGGAAATAGAAATAATTTTGAGTGACAAACTTAGGTACTAACAACACCTATAGAAATAGAGATTTTATTCATAATCCAAAAGGTGATAAATTCCCATTACCCCTTCAATGGAGTAACCTTCAAATGAGTAAATCTCTAGCACTAATAACTCTTGACAAAACATTACAAAGACTCCTACAACTATAATTAGTTTCTCACTACACAAACCCTAAACACTAGTGGTCCCATGATTAATGAGTGTCAGCTACCTATTGAGCCTATTCTATAAAGATTTGTCTTTACATTAATTAACCACACATTGAATACCTAGTGGGAATTATTCATATAAATGTATCAACATGGGGATGGCGTTTTGGATTATCATATAATGTTACATGGTTTTGGTACTTTGTGGAATGGAAAATTGGAGTTATGTACTTGTAATCCCCATTTTATAAGTAAATCTTATTTTGGTGATTTGGGGACCTAAGACTTTTGAAACTTGTTTTATATATTTAATGTCCATTTTGGTGCTAAAAAATTCACAAACAAAGTTTTCAACCCTCCTAGACTATTCTCTTCATCAAGAGATTTTCAATGGTCCAAAGAGCATGTCAATAGGAGTTTGTATGAGGAAGTTATGCATGCATGAATTTGACATATACTTTGGCCATTGCAATGTCAAGTGGTTGCCATGTCAACTCTAATTACTCACACATGTGAAGATATTCATGTGTCGAATTAGAAGAATATTCTAGACTGTACAAAACCCTAACCCTAGGCACCATTAAGACACCCTAACCCTAAATGATTATCATGACATGCTAAATATTGGGATGCAAGGAAACAAAGATGTTTCATTCCAATTGTATTTTTTCATTAGTCCACACATGAGAAAATTAAGGTAGTCATTGTTTTAGGAGAAGAGAAGCAAAAGAAAACCTTGTACAACCATTTATGCAACATTGTCTTTTGTATCTCAAGTAAATATTTCTTTGTATATTTCCTTTTATAGCTAAGAAAAAAAGATAGCACTACATTGTATGCATTTTGTCTTCACTATAATTATGATGTAGTCTTTTATTATCTCTTTTATTGATAAATTTTAAACATAGAATCTATCCCATAATAAATCACTCATAGATAAAAGATATATTGTGAAACATTATAAGGGAAATGATGTTGGCCTGGGAAATGAGCAAAGGGAAGAAGCCCTTGTGTGCAACCATAAAAGATGCACCACGCGCGCGATGAAAGAAAAGGAAGATCATGGTAGAAACAAAGGAAGATCGCAAAGGATATGAAGGACCCACACAGGAAAAATAGAGAGGTGCACGGTGAAGGAAATGCAGGCACAGAAGCGTGCAAATGATAAACATCTGGAAAGTGATAGGGCGGTCATGGGTGCAGAATTCAGCTTGATTCAGTGGATTCCACACAAGTGGAAGCACACTGTAAGTAAGGTCATTAGTGCCTCATGTCAAGTCATGATCACCACAGCTGTAGCCTGAGGGGCGGCTGATGGTGACAGTTAACAGACATCATGTAAGCAGTTGACCTTGTGTGGTCATGTAAAATAACATAAATAGGAGGGATTCAATAGTTAGAAGGTTGCTTTTTGTTATTCGTAATTATGAAGTAGGTTTGAAGGTCGAGATTTGTATTCAGTTGTAGAGGGTAGATCTAAAGAGGAGAGTGTTATAGCTGATTTTACCACTCCAGGTGAATCACACTTTGTATGGCCTTCCCTAGTCCCTCTGCAAACTCCTTAGACCCCTTGGACCATTTTTTTTCCTTTGATGTTTCCTTGACCACCCCTAAAAACATGTGAAAATTTCTATACGTGAATTTTAAACCCTTAATCATGTATATACATGGATTTGACCCCTAAAAGCGCATACATTGGGATGTGTGCATAATCCAAATCCTTTTAGAGTTTTCCTTGACATGGATCTAACTCACTTGACTCCTGGCCTTCCCTATGCCTTGAGATTGCTCGGATTCGACCTTTCATTACCCCTTTGAAAAGCTATGTAAGGAACTCTATGGTACATTGAAGGCATATGAGAGAATTGATAGCAAAGAAACTATAGTCCATTGTTGCCAGAACTTATGCTTGAGTCTGCATCCCTTTGTCCCTTGGAGCACTTTTGTGTTCTTCCCAAGCTTTCCTTTT
>LPNX010744864.1:394210-416109 GCA_001517045.1 Pseudotsuga menziesii
CCGTTGTATAGTACTGCCATGACATTTCGCAAGAGCCTCATACTCCTCTTGATCTTTTTCTGGCCTATTTCCCTCAGGACTCCATTATGTCAAGTTGTAATTGCATTCGCATGAGATTTGCCTACCTTATTGAGCTTTACGCCAGCTTCCCTGACATTGCACTTTAGCCATATAGCTCAAGCTTATCTCATGTCTAGCCATGAAGATCCATTTTATATATCCTTTGCATCTTGATTTCCTTTTTTTTTATCGGGAGGGGATTTTCCCCTGAGTGTCGATATCCTACACATGTGTCCTTGCATTGAGCATAGCTATGTTCCACTGCTTGGAACTAGTTTGTTTGCCCCTATGACACTCGTCTCCTCCTAGTATGTAACTATAAAGTAGTTTTATTCTTTTTCAAGCTTTTTAAATATTTGAAAAAGTCCAAAAAAAATTAAAAAACCAAAAATATGGACAAAGAAAGATGTTATCTTTGGCAGCTGTCGAGCCATGTTGCCTTCGAACAGAGCATTGTCTATCACATCCATTGGTTGGGTTTATAGTTTGACTTTAGGAGCTGTACTCATTTATCTAAGTTTATCTCCATTGATTGGTTAAGCTTCCAGTCCCTATGGATCCTCTGTCGATGCCTCCTGTGTCGCAGAGATGTCCCAGTTTGTATATCGAGTCTATGCTACCTTTCTTTAGTCACCATTCACCATTATGCTCTTATTCAAAGGAAGTTGAAACTTGAGTCAGCCATTCCTCAGTTATCTTGACTTTGCATGTCGGCCATTCTTGGTACAATTACTATTTCGTGCACCTTATGATTGAGTCCTTCCACATTATACAGCTTTGTTGAGTACCTCATGTTGGATGATGGGGGATGCCTTAATGCCCTCATTCCAGTGGATTTCATCCCATCTACTTCAGATCATTTATTCTGGGATTGGAATCTAGAGTCATTTTGAGTGCCTTGAGACTTGTAGACATTAGTGGCAAGTTCTCTCGCCATAGACAGTCTTTGGGAATACATCAATGTCCTCTAATCGATGGATCCTCTCAAGTGTTCGACCTCAACACATTTATTCACACTTGTTATTTTTCACTCTAGTACCTTGATTCCCATTTTCATTATCGGTGGGTGATCTTGTGTCTGTTAACGGTATACATTAATGACTGGTAATCAGACGATGAACTACTATGTTTGACCTCGACACCTCTATTCACATAGTAGGACATGTACTCGTAGAGGTTTGTGTAGAAGACCTTCCAGATCCGTGGCTTTTTTTATATGCTACCTCCTTAATCATGCCAATGTTCATGATATTTCAGCTCTCGTGACCTGATTCTAGTATATGTCAGACATTTCCAGCTGTTATGGAGATCTTGATCCATTGTATATCTTCAGCCATTATGGAGATCATGATCCTTTGTATATCTTCATCAAGGAGATTCTGATCTATGTATATTGTACGTGGTGATGACCACTTATGTGATGTCTTGTATCATGCCTATTCATGGCCATTGTACTCTTATGTATCTGGGACTGCTATATGTATTTACAGTTATGTGCATATTTGTATCATTGTACTATGCTGATTGGGTGGCTGGTCTTCCATTTGGGACTCTTCATCACTCCACTTCTTGGATGGACTTATAATGTATTTCGGCTTATAACCTCACACATTAGGGGGTATCTGTTATAGCTGATTTTACCACTCCAGGTGAATCACACTTTGTATGGCCTTCCCCTATCCCTCTGCAGACTCCTTAGACCCCTTGGACCATTTTTTGTCCTTTGATGTTTCCTTGACCATCCCTAAAAACATGTGAAAATTGCTATACGTGACTTTTAAACCCTTAATCGTGTATATATGCGGATTTGACCCTAAAACCACGTACATCGAGATGTGTGCATAATCCAAATCCTTTTAGAGTTTTCCTTGACATGGATTTGACTCACTTGACTCCTAGCCTTCCCTATGCCTTGAGATCACTCGAATTCGACTTTTCATTACCCCTTTGAAAAACTATATGAGAAACTCTATGGTACATTGAAGGCATATGAGAGAATTGAGAGCAAAGAAACTATAGTCCATTGTTGCTGGAACTTATGCTTGAGTCTGCATCCCTTTGTCCCTTGGAGCACTTTTTTGTTCTTCCCAAGCTTTCCTTTTTCTTGTGAGCTTGCTATCGAGAGATGGAGGATTGAGGTGGTGGAGGCCCAAGTGGGGGATTCAGTTTCTCCGATTCGCAGACGTGTCGACAGAGGTTGTATCCATTGTAATATCTGATTTTATATTAATAGAAATATCTTTTCCTGTCCAATAATGTGTGTTTGAATGAATATTTTATCCATGGATGTTTTCAAATGCTTATACATTGTTGATTATATATGCTAGAATAGATCTAACACCAATATATATAGTATGCTTGTATTGTTTACTTGTTGTTGAGGAAGTAATCTATCAATTCAAGCTGAAGATTGGAAAGCTCAACAGGGATCTACTTCAACCGTCCAGAATAAGGTATGAGGTCTGATCCTTTAGTGTTAGATATTTAATTTCTATTGCATATTAGAAAGGATTGATTTCTGGAGTCAAGTTGTCTATTGTGGTACCCCAAGCCATAGGAATTTCTCTTCATAACAGAGAGTAGTCAGGAATCTATAGGAAGCAGTCAGAGTTAGTGTAATAGGAGAGATCTGCTAGAGCAGTGCAGATGCTAGGGAAGTCGATCTAGGCTGTGTGCGGATCTGTAGGGGGTAACAGTAGATCAAGAGAAATAAGATAGAGAGCATGAGAACCATAATTTTGGGATTAAAGACATACATTAAGATCAGTTTGCATCTCACAGACTGTAAGGTGCTATATCCTTTCTCATGCCAGATGAAGAGCACCTTAGTGGTTTTTCCCATATGGGTTTCCACATTATCTCTTGCGTTTGAATGAATGGTTGATGTGGTGAATGTTATGTGAATGGTTACTATTTGCTTTATGTACAATGTTGAATGTTGCTTGAATCTCTGTTGTTATTTTGCAATTGGTAGATGAATGATTGGAACGCATTATTGAAATGAACCTATATGTATTGGCCTGTATGATTGTTTTCTTGGATCCCAGCTTGAATCGTAGATCCGATTGATGTGAGTCAACTGCACCACATAAGTTGCACCAGTTGCGAGGTGGAAAGGAAGGTCAAGTCGCATGCAATGACATGTATTTGTGCTCTGTTGCGCAGAACTAACTCCTCTATCCAACCATCCTGTTTCCTTCATTGATCTCCTTGGCTAGGAGCCAAGGGAATATAATCCCTTGACAATTACGGAAACATGGTTTTGGCAGTTACCCATCTAAGAGATATCTCGACTGAGACTGTGCCTGCATCATAGGTGTTACCGACAAGGCTTGCTCTGTCGAGCTGGTATATCGGGTAGTTGTTGGATCGACAGGTTGCACAGAACTTGGGTCGCGTGAGTTAGGAAAAGTGGCCAACAAACGGTTTTGTTTCCAGGACCTTGTTGATCAAATCGAGGGAAAATTTGTGGCACCCAATGAAGGAGGAGATAGAATACTGGGTGGACTCTAAAACACTGGTGTTCACACAAGAAGAGAGCGTAGGAACACGGTTGAGTGCAGAGAAATGGCTAGATGAATATATATACTCTGATATTCATGAGATATTCTTTGTTGAGTTCCCCATTTTACTACATGAATGGTTATTAAGATTGGTGAATACGCAAGCCAACTTCCAAAGAAGGGAAACTATTGAGTGGAGCGACCAACTAGTTTAGGAGATAACCAGTGTAAGTAACCCCATTTCCAGAGATGTTGATTTTTGGGTTGATAGTATATTGCAAGGTTATATTACTGAGTTTGTAGTAGATACTATAACCTCATATAGCGAAGCTAAAAGAAGTTTTTCCCAATGACCCCAAAGGAGAGACTTGCTATGTATCAATACATGGATAAAATTGCTTGTCTATGAGAAAGGTATTTTGCAGTTGAGTAGTTAAATCTCATACCTCGAAGGAGGCTATGTCGTGGATAACTGAGTAAGAATATGGGGAAGGATGCATTAAAATGTTCCCCAGAAGAATAGAATCTCAACTAGAATTTGGAGTCCTAAGGAGTGGGAGAAGATTTAGATCGAGAAAGAGAAGGAAAACCAAATGGGGCCGATGGAATCCTAGTTTCTTCGAAGGAAATGAACACAAAATTCGGTCATGCGAAGACAAAGGGTCTTGTGATGAAGAGGAGGACTACATCCTGATCTCAGAAGGACTTAAAGATTCTAACTCTGAGGAGACATTGAGATCAGAGCGAGACTACATAACACAAGTAATATCACCTGAGGCAAGCTCTAGTGTCTCATATCCAAAAAGGACCACTAATACGGATAGTGCTAGCCCTGGGACTAGTGTGCAAGAAGGTACACCCCATTGAATCCTATCCTAAAAGAGACCCTCACGCCAACCCAATGGTTGAGACAAATTTCTGGTTACCCACCTTTAATGGAAATGGAACAGAGGACCCCAAACAACATTGGTTCCTTTATGAAGCTGTTTGGATGGTACGTTTAGTCCATGGCGCAGACATCAAGAAAGTGTAGATGATCATGACCTTGAGAGGTCGCACGCTAGACTGGTTCATAAAGTTATGTATCTTACCATCTGAAACACCATAGAATACCCTTAAGGAGATCCAAGTTTCTATTATCTCTGAGTTCAGGAAACCTAAATCAGAATCGCAATGTATTACTGAGATTAAGGAGATTAAGCAGGCTCTAGCAGAAACTATGTGGGACTTTGATCAACGATTGAAGATGCTGATGTCTAAAGTAAGTTTCTAGATGTTTGATGTACAGCATAAAGAGTGGTTTATTGTTGTGCTACTACCACACATCAAAGGGCCATTGATGGAGCAAAAGATTGAATCACAGACAGAAGCGCTAGAACTGGTGATGAAATTAGAAGCATCACCCATTGGCGACGGTGCTGTACTTTAGACATCAGCATCTTCAATCGTTGATCAAAGTCCCACATAGTTTCTAGATGTTTGATGTACAGCATAAAGAGTGGCTTATTACTGCGCTACTACCACACATCAAAGGGCCATTGATGCAGCAAAAGATTGAATCACAGACAGAAGTGCTAGAACTAGTGATGAAATTAGAAGCATCACCCATTGGCGACGGTGCCGCCAGAATGTTGCAGATCCAATCACAGCTAGCCAACCTAACGATACAACTCCAAGATATCAAGAAGGGAAAATAAGCACAAGAGGACTTGTGGTGCACAAAATGTAGGATGGACGGACACACCAAGGATAACTATCCAACCTTGAGCTACGTCGACTTAGGTACACCCAACTCATTAAACAACCAGGCATTACCATGGTGTCACATATGCCAATCAAGAGGCCATCATGATGAAGAATGTGTATATTTGAAAAAAGTTGTAAGTACCCCCGCAAACTTATTTTGTAAATTCTATAAATCAGTAGGACACGACGAGAAATATTGTAGAGCATACCAGCTCTTGAAAGAAAAGATAGTCAACATGTACTTAATGAAGAATGAGGGATTCACTCAGGTTGAATGGGCGTAAGCCTCATATCAGCCTATGTATTTCCCAGCTAATAAGTACCAACAGCCATATGCGCTTCCACAGCTGTATGCACAACAAAAACCCTATCAGTAGCACCACCAGCAGAACCAGTACCCACCACAACAACTACACCCTCAGGGAAGGGGTGGCGGAAAATTTATAGGACAAGGTGGAGGAGGAGGATTTGGTAGGAGAATAGGTCCAGTTACATGCTATAACTGTGGACAACTAGGTCACTTTTATAGGGGTTGTTTGGATCCTGCAAAAACATGCTCATATTGTAAGGGATAGGACCATAATGTGGAACAATTTCCTCAGCTGATAGCAAAATGGCAAGCAAGAAGCATCGCAGGACCTAATCCTGCACCAAACCCAAACCCAAATGTAAATGTGAATGTTCAAATGATTGTGGCTGAACCGCGAGACCTAAACATTGTCGTCGTAACTCGAGGAGGTGCGACGACTAGGGAAAAACAAGATAACCCACAAGAACAACCGTAGCCACAAGTGAGATCGACGGTGTAGAAAAAGGAACCACTAACCGGCCAGAAGCAGAAAGAAATATTCTGGGATGTGCAATCAGACTTCATAATCCCAGATATACCGTCGACTTCCGTGGAAGTCAAGGACATGCTAGAGAGGTTCCAACACACATTGCAGAAGAAGACTTTACCTAAGGTTAGTAAGCTGAGAACCTTTCTATCAATTTGTTTGATGCTAATCCAAGATAAAGATACTATTTCAAAGTTGTAAACAATGATAGATGATATTTCTGTAGAGCCGCAATTTGAGAAGAAGGTTAACCAGGTGTGAAGGAAATGTAAAACTAGCCGTGAACTGAGAATGAATGTGCAGATAGGTGATTATGACATGGACTATATCATCTTGGATCTGGGTTTTGATGTCAAATATCGTAACACACCAGACATGGGAAAGCATGAGCAACCCATTCTTGGACTGGTCTCCTATCAAGCTGCGACTTTTCTAATTAGGAGAAGGTCCTACCTATTGGTTGATTGAGCAATGTAATCGTCGATGTTGAAGGATTGCACACATATGCAAACTTTGAGGTCATCAACATTGTGGATGACACAAACCCTTACCCCGCACTTCTAGGGATAGATTGGGCTATAGACAATCAAACAATCATAAACTTCAAGAAAAGGATCCTCTCCTTTGAAGATGAGGAAATGAGGGTAATATCACCCATCGATCCATTCGAGGGGAAAAGATACATTGAGTCTGTTTATAATGAGGGCTAGGGTGATTACCTTGATCAAATATACAATGTCACAGCTATGCAGGAAGACTATATCAGTCCGATGGTAGATGGAAACCTAAGCTGGAAATGTGTGAGTTCATGTACATCCAATTCAGGGGAGGCTTTGGAGAATTTGCAAAATAGATTACATGAAGTCTCCATGAGAAGGTGTGCAAGAGTTACAAGGTCTATGCGATAGGTGGAAACTGATTCAAGGGAGTTACCCACCTATGAGAGTTTCAAATACACCTTGGATGCGATGCCTAAGACTTGCAATACCTCTGATCAGCTGCGACAAGGAACCCAACATGTTGCGCATACAGTTGTATTTTCTAACAAAAATACTGCAATTCATGCTACAGTCTAGAAGGAAAAAGGGAGTATAGTTGAGGAGATCAAAGAGGCTAATATTCACCAACATAGCACAGCTACTTAGCAAGACAATATAACCAGAGACGCGGGAGATAATCTGATTAACTTCAGTAGGCCAGAAGCAGTTGAAGATCGCAGATTAATACAAAAGTGTTCATAAGCTGAAGTAGTTGTAAAGATCGTAGATCTCTTGAAGGAATAATAGACCCTATTCCCTACCAACTGCTCAAAAACGAGGGGAATAGTGGGATATTTAGAGGAAATGAAAATACCCTTGCGACTACAAACTAATCTGAGTCAGCAGTAGTAGATGGCAAAATAGGATCAATATCTTTGGGTTAATCCCTCCAAGGAAGGAAGACTTGTCTTACGGTACAAAAACAAATCATTCAAACAACTGGACAAGCTAAAGACACAGTGGATAGGGCCATATAGAATTGTGCACATTAATGAGGAGGGTTCCAGGAATGATAGTCACGAGTCTGGCGAACGATAGTGGCCCGAAGCCATACTACGACATATGTAAAAAAAAAAAAAACAGGATCGCCTGGGCCAAAGAGGCCAAAAGACGTAACCTACTCTGTTGCAGGATCGCAACAGAACCAACATAAAACCATGAGCGATGAAACACACAAAAACTAAGTCATCACACAAACTCAAATGAGGGAAGCAAAGTGTCGAAAGTGTGGGCAACGCAAAAAGCTATTGGTAGGTGAGACAAGGCAAGAAGCGTACAAAGGATGCAAAGAGCGGGAATGACAGGTTGGCTAGCATTAAGCAGTGGATCTATGCCAAATATTTGGACAGTTGTGTGGCATTAAATTGATGCCACACGAGGAATAGGGTGGTGTACTTTTGAATCTCATCAACCGTCCTTGCACTAATTTCCATAACTAGTCTGACAAGTACAACCCAAAAATCCAGTTACAGAAGTTAATGAAGAAAGAATTGGAAAAGGCAACCCAGGAAATTGATTAGACCCCAACCTCCTATCAAATGATGATTGAAAGACATCGAGGAATATGTCAATATTTGGCTTCCCCATCAATCAGTTTGTTATGTACAATGAGCACCAGATCCGAGCCATTACAGAACTAAACCCTGTCACCCATGTTCAGCTATGCCAACACCCATGGTAATTAACATTCCCAGTGAGAGTGAGGAATTGTAAGAAACTGTCATCTTTGGTTGCCCCATTTATGATGAAGTAGAAATACAGTCATCCAAAGTTCAGCAACCACAGTAGCCACCAGAGATCGACGCAATGGCAAGAACAAGAAAGAAGCAAACCGTGCGGGATGGTTAGGCTACCATTCCAAAGAATACCAATTGTTCTAGGACCACAACAAGCAGTTATGGCACATGACAGAGAGCTGAGGTATCCCAATTAGATGCAACAAGGAGAGGCATATGCATGACCACCACCAAAGCAAAGGAAACATAAGGTTCTGACCACTCCAGATGAGCGAGGAAAGGCACATGTTGGCGAGCAAGCAGAAGATGTCGGAGATGAAGGCTTGGTACCGTAGATAGAGCCATAGGTAGAGCGAGCTGACCTGAACTTCCCTTATTAAATTCAAGCAAGAAGACCTGGTATAGTGGATGCAGATCTTCCGAAGAAGGCGGTGAATACTCTGATAGAACCCTGAATCCCTATCGGCATGACCTTGCTGCATGACATCCTTCCCGAATTGGCTGTATTGAAGTTCCAAAGCTGCGACACTTGACGGCAAGAGGGGTTACAGATAAAATATTGCATGAGCATAACCCAATATACTACAAGTGATTCCCAAGTAATCAATCCAAAGAAATGGATTCAGGGACTTTCCACCACAGGTCTAATCAACATGTTGTTCATGCCTCACTTTGGCCATATCATACAGGTTAATACATACATGAAGTAGTTACTGGTCTACTACCATGGAGCATACTTATGGCTGGCTCAGCCATATCTAGTTGACATTGAATTAATTACAAGGATAACAGGACTCCCAAGAGAAGGCAAAGATCCTCTGCCTTACCTGGCTGAGCACAATACTAAACCCATCAAGCAGAAGCATAACCTCCAGTGAGCAGGCAGGGGCTACTTGCTTGGGCCCATCCAGGACAAAAGTGTGCATGTTTCTGCAAAGATCTTATCCTATAATGTGTTTCATAAGATGATACCCATGCAATGTTCGGCAGTGGTAGTAGAAATTGCATATTTATGTGCACTAGGAGAAAAATTCAACTGGTCACACTACTTGCTAAATGCACTTATTGACGATGCAATGGTGGCTCAACACAAGGAATATCACAAATTCCATTATTCCTGGTTATTAATTTTGATTTCCTTCACTGTCTGGGTTGACCCTCCAGACTATGTACAAATGGATGTCCCGCTATATTTCCTGGGTGCAAGGTACTAGAATCTGTGGGAAGATAAGGCAGATAGTGATCACCAGAAGGATAAAAACATTGTATTCTTTATGTACACAGAGGCATTGCGTGAGGTTATACAAAACTCCCACAGAATCCACATCACAACTGTGCACAAGTACGCTATGTTCATCAAGTTCCAAGCTGATGCGCATAGTATGACCCTGCTGCCAACAAAAGATCCTCTCCAGTAGGTGCCCCAAGCAAGATTTATGGTGACAGACGACAATGTGGATGCAATCGTCAATCTTTGGCCAGAAGAATGGCATGGCCCACTCACAGAGCTGCTGCCTGAAGAGCATAATGGAGAAGAACCACTAATTCATCAAGTTAATGGTGAATATCATGAAGGCGATGATACCCAAGATGATCTATCGCAAGACCACATCAAGGACGATGATGATATGGATGACTTGGACTAGCATCCATCAGAGTAGCTGCCAAGTCAAGCTCAGGTGTAGATGTAGACCCATGTACAACCAGAGGAAGGCCAATCGTCTTGAAAGAAACAGCCTAGCTGACAGAATGGTGAACACAAATACATTGAATGAGGATGAGCTTTAAGAACTTGCCAATGTTGTTACTAAAGTTGCACAAGGTAACCTCGCCAATCTAAGGGCGTAGCAAGTAAGCATTGCTACCCAAGTCCAAGACCACTTTAATAAGCCGACAGCAGGAATTAATGATATCAAAGACACTATGGAGAATGAAACATATGGTGTTGATCCTAGCATGCCACTAGTTACACCAACAGTATTTCCGCCAATCAAAGTGTTGATTCAGAGGCAGGCACTAGGGACAAGCAAAGAGATAAGCGTAAATCTTGGTGATAACAACACCGAAATAGACTTCTCTAAGTTTCTCTTGGAGGAAGTCTATACCATCTAGTAGGCAGCCACAACTGAACTTCGACTAAGGAAAAATGTCATTGCGTACCAGGAAGCAAAGTAGCATTGGAAGGACAAGCTGTACAAGGCCCTATTGAAGAAAAAAGAGCAGGACCTGCAAGAGGGCATCAACCTCCTTGCCAAAAAGAGCAAGAAATACTAGCCCGTGACCAAAACTATATCATGTTGGTGGACTCCATCAAGAATTCCATTGTAGCATTCCCACCAGGGGTAGGGAAAAAAGATGAAGACTCCCTAGCTAAATTTGTCATGCTTGCGAATATCGCACAGGATCTTCGATAGCAAGTGGAAGATCTGCAAGCTAGGAATATGCCAAGAACACCCCCAGAGGTGCTTGTGGAAATGATGGTGCACTTTCAAACTTCCACCAAACCAGTTACGAGACAAATGAAGAAAAGTACAAGATAGCTAGCAAGCACTGACAGACCATTAAATGCATCAATATTCAACAGAGATTTGGTGCTTATGACAGGACATCATTACAAGTGGATCAAGTGTGGGAAAATCTGTAACAATGATCGTCCATCTCATCAATACTTGATCACCACTGTCAGCATGGAGAAGTGACAACACCGATAATCGTAGCAAATATGAGAAGAAAATATGGTACACTAGATGAAGGTCTTGTCCTAATGATGCACCTGGATAATCCTACACCGAAGGACACCCACTACTCTTCCTATAAGATCGGGGCACCCTTGCAGCAAGCATACATCACTAAGTTGTGATAATTGAGCACGAAATGCCATTACAAATGGGTTCGGGAGTGTCATAGCGAGCAACCTTGCAACCTAAAGCCGTTGCTACAGCTTTCAATGTGTAGGGTATATCTAGAGACAGGAATAAGGAAGATGGTGACAGTCTGCAAGTTACTTCAACCCAGCTAGAATTCTCTAGCAAATTCATCCTTGGCTATTAGTAGATCAGTAGTTTAGCGGTCCTGTCGATGACACCAGAGCGAACTTCGGTAGGGACCAGAGTTCTTGCCCAATTTGACACACTCTGCGGAGTAAGAAACAGGGTTCTTGCCATCTTTCACAAAGTCTGCAGTGTTGGCGAGTGGGCTCATTTTCCAGCAATCTAGGTGGGATCTCCATGTGTTGAGGGATCAGGGAAGGGCCACAGGGCTAGTTGTGGCTTGTACTCTATGCTACTCAAGTGAAATTTGTCAAAGTTTTCCAAATCACTCACCTCCACCACCTTGGCTAGCAAGGATTTTTTGGTTTTCAATATGGACAAGTCTTCAAAGTCCATATCTATGGAAAAAAGGGTGGTGAAGAGCAAGACGAAGACAAGATGAAAGTGAGGAAGAACAGCAAGAGAGCAAGCTGCAACAAGCATGCGCAAAACCCTAGGAGCCTGAGAATGGTGGAAGAACCAAGGCCACTTGGATTGCTATGTTAGAATGGGACACTAGCCACCCTTGGTGAAATTGGAGGCAGACTATGACAAGATGATGAAAGAGTCCCAGAGCAAAGACAACATTATTGTTCGTTGGTCCCAATAACAAGTGTATATCTTACTTGTTTTCCTAAGAAAACATGGAACTTGAACCCTCCATTATAAGTCTTTCGATGGAACCAAGACAAAAACTGTATCAATGTGGTAACCTCACAAAGCACCTAAGTATGGAAAGAAGCTACAATGTAGGTAACTAAAAAAAACATAAGGAGCAAGGTACGCTAGCTAGGAGATAGAAACAGCTGTGCAAGAAAATAAAAATTAAAAAAAAAAAAATTTGCAAAAGATGTCACGTAGGTCATGCCTCTTCATATGTCCCTTGCTTAGTGGCTTGGGACAAGCCACAGGTAATTGTTGGGAGCATGTTGGCCCAGGAAAGGAGCAAAGGGAAGAATCTCGTGTGCGTAACTAGAAAAGATGCACCATGTGTGCGATGAAATCAAAGAAAGATCGTGACAGAAACAAAGGAAGATAGCGAAGGACGTGAAGGACCCTCACAAGAAAAATAGAGAGGTGTGCAGCGAAGGAAAGTCAAGCACAGAAGCACGCAAATGATAAATGGATGAAAAGCGACAGGGTGGTCATGTGTGCGGAAGTTAGCTTAAGTTGGCAGATGCCACATGAGTAGAAGCACGCTGTAAATAAGACCATTTGTGCCTCGTGTCTACTCATGATCACCACAGTTGTAGCCTGAGGAGCTGTTGATGGTGACAATTAACAGACTTCCTATAAGTAGTCGACCCTGTGTGGTCATGTAAAATAAAATAAAAAGGAGGGATTCAATAGTTAGAAGGTTTATTTTTGTTAGTCGTAATTACAAAGTAGGTTTGATGGTCGAGATATGTATTCAGTTGCAGAGGGTAGATCTGAAGAGGATAGTAGTCAGGAATCTGCAGGAGGTAGTCAGAGTTAGTGTAATAGGAGAGATCTGCTAGAGCAGTGCAGATGCTAGGGAATTCGATCCAGTGTGGATCTGTAGGGGGTAGCAGTGGATTAGGAGAAATAATACAAATATCATGAGAACAATAAGCCTGAGCTTAAAGAAATACATTAAGATCATTCTGCATCCCGCGGACTACAAGGTGCTATATCCTTTCTCATGCCAAATGAAGAGAACCTTGGTGGTTTTTTCGAGATGGGTTTCCACGTTATCTCTTGCGTTTGAATGAATGGTTGATGTGGTGAATGTTATGTGAATGGTTACTATTCACTTTCTATACAATGTTGAATGTTGCTTGAATCTCTCTTGTTATTCTGCAATTGGTAGATGAATGATCGAAACACATTATTGAAATGAACCTATATATATCGGCCTGTATGATTGTTGTCTTGGATCTTGACTTGAGTCATAGATCCGATTGATGTGAGTCAACTACGCTGCACAAGTTGCTCCAGTTGTAAGGTGGAAAGGAAGTTCAAGTCATGCGTGATGACATGTATTTGTGCTCGGTCGCACAGAACTAACTCCTCTTTCCTGCCATCTTGTTTCCTTCATTGAGCTCCTTGGCTGCGATCCAAGGGACTATAATCCCTTGACAATTACAAAAACATGATTCCAGTGGTTACCCATCTAAGATATATCCCGGGTGAGACTACACCTGCTTTGCAGGTGTTACCAATGGGGCTTACTCTGTCGGGCCGGTATCTTAGGTAGTTGTTGGATCGACGGGCTGCGTAGAACCTGGTTCGTGCGAGTTAGGAAAAGTGGCCAACAAATTACAATGCCTATATCTTTCATTGTCTCTTTTATTGATACATTTTAAACATAAAAACTATGTCATAATAAGTCACTCATGGATTAAAAATCTCTTGTGAAACATGATCAAGGAAATGGAAATGCCAATAGAATCATGAACAAATAGATTAACAAATAGATTGTAAGTGCAACAATTAAACAAATTAGATCTAAAATATTGGCATATCCCCACCTAGTTGATCACCAAAAGTGTGGACCATGCAAAACACCTAGGGGGACTACGTGACATTAATTAATTAGCCTAGGGAATTTTGCTATGTAATTATTATTGAGGCTTGTACTTAGTTTGATTTATTGTCATTATTAAATAATATGAAAAATTAATTATGTGGAAAATAAGTTGTCATGTCAGGAGGGTGCACTTGGGAAAGCCAACTTGCCAAGGAGGAAAATAGAAACTGTCATAGGGCTCACAAAATCCAAGAAAAATAAGTCATACACAAAAGAGGAAAATCTATGCCAAAGGAGGGTGCATTCTCCATTTTGGATACTTAGTCACACAAAATAAAGTGGAGAAAATTTTGTCATAAGGAAAATCAATAGCTCTGGGCCAAAGGAGGGCCCAGTTTCCATTCTGAGGTTTAGTTACAAAAGTAGGTCGTGCAGAAAAGATGTCATGGGAAAAATCAGACAACTCTAGGCCAAAGGAAAGTGTATTTTCTAAATTTAATGAAGGTGGATGATAGGGAAACATCTCTCTTATCTCATACATGATAATATCTCAAGGAGGGCGCACCATGTGGCTAGGGTTATGGTTTTAGAAATAGAAACTTGCTCAGTAGGTGATTGACTTGCCTAACAAGTCACCAGAGTTTTATTTAAATACAATTGGAGCTCCATTATTCAGTTTTGGTTGATGATTATTTTGGTTTTGATGAAGCTAAGGCTTCCTTACTGAGTGTTCTGCCTCAGTCTCTTGGGAGATGCACCTGAAGTCCCTTCCCCTCTCTTCTTTCCCCCCTTCCATTTTCATTACAGGTTATGGAGAGCTAATGACCAATACCCATAGATTCATATCAGACATATAAATCATCCAATCCATCCATTGAAGGAAATCTCCAGTGAAGGGAACTTCACCTACGCTCCAGTCCCCAGTTTGGTGTTTGATTTGGGCCTCCTATCCTTAGTTTTGGACTCCATTCTTTAAGAGATCAGTCCTCCAATCCTATTCTTGAATTTATCATCCCAAAATAACCTTATTATTATCTATGTAATATATTAATACTTCTATACCATGCACTCTCATGTTAAAGTGTTCATGAGTGAGCCTTATTTTCCCACTAGATGGGGGATTTTTATCAGTTTTTGCAATGAGAATGAAGGATAGACATGAGAATAAATTTAAATATTATAATATTTTAAATGATGATATATTAGTCTCTTTAATTCATCATTAAAAGGTGTTATTTTATTCTGGTACGAAATTCATTAAATCTTGCACACCCTTGCTAGTTGACTAGGTAAATTTTACTAGTCTTACAATTTTCTTAATTCAGAGAGATCTATGCATCTAAATGTAATTATGTAAGTTTATGGAGGTCTTTTAATAACCCCACTATCCATCCCAACCCTCAGACATATTTTTTGTTGAGGAATTACCTTTTTTCGGCAACCTTCTTTATGCAGGGTCTCCCTAGGCCAAAATTGCCAGTTTTTCCCAAATCTTCCCAAGAAGCCCCAGATCTCTCCAGATCTATTTTTTACTATATAAAACTTAATTTAATACTTTTTACCAGTCATACCACACCTATGTACCCTTCTCAAACCCCTGGTTTATTGTATTTGAAAATTTCTTCCTAGTTTCACGGTTGGGTGATCGAGAAGCGTGGGAGTAGGTTTCAGCGGAGCTGATTACAAAACCTAAATGGTACCTGATATAAATATGTTAGGGAATATAATTTATCTTTCCTAAAAAATTTCTTGGTTTCTCCCATCATCCCGTTGCATGTTTATAAATTTCTCAACAAAATACCCTTATCTTCCTAGTTCAAAAGTTGATTGATTGAGTGCAGAGATTTAATTAAGAATTTTAATTAAATTTTCAGAAAGTTAATATTCTGATATATATACCAAATCAGGGATATTACAATGGTATCATAGCATGGTTCTCCATACCTTCTCTTGATATTCATTAATGGGTCAAAATTTTAATTTTGATTCTAAAAGAAAGGTCTTTGAAGAAGAGAAAGTTGGACTCTATTGAAGGGAAATTCCACAAAGGTATGGATGAGAAGGATGAGTTTAGAATATTTATGAGAAACATGTTGAAATGGCTGAGTGATATTTCATCCAATATCATTCGGTTTGGTCAAGATACCAGGGAGATCCTAGCTAAGCAATTGGGTGCTAAAGATGGAGAAGGGAACAGCATTAGCTCCCAGTCTGAAGAGAGAAAGATATATAGTGGATCCATATTCTCTAACACTGGGCCTCAGAATATGCCTCTGGAGTATAAATATGAACATAAGTTGCATCCTAGACCCACCAAGCCCAATTTTATGGAATACCCAAAGGAAGACCCTGAAGTGCAGACTGAAACAGTTGCTTCATGGGAGGAGAAATTTGTTGCATATCAAACCTTGAGTGATGAGTGCAGAAGGTTTCTGTCGTTAATAGATTTTTTTGAAACATAGTATAGGGGGAAGCCAAGAGGACTTCAAACGATTCCATATCAGAATTTTGAGTTGAGAAATTCCATTGGAAAAATCACATTACCATACTTTGATGGAACTTCCAACTGCACAGTGAGCTCTTGGATTCAGAAATTGGACACCTATTTCCAATTGAATCCTATGGCAGAGATGGATTCCATAAAGTTAGTAGCCTTACATCTTTATGGGGAGGCCAATGATTGGTGGTTTCATGGCATGAAGACCTTGGGCCATTATCAATAAGTTACCTATGAGGAATTCATCTGAGGATTAACAGAAAGGTTTGAACAGAGAGATCTTGACATCTCTTTCCATGATTTGGCACATATTAGAAAAGTGGGAAATCCAGAAGCTTACATATCAGAAGCAAGGTTTATCCTTTTGTTTATAGAAGGACTAGATGAACCTTTGAGAGGGATAGTGAAATATTACCGACCAATAACTCTACAAGAATTAGTCAGCAAAACTAGAGACCTGGAATATGCAATTTCAAGGACCAAGTATCCTCCCAGAACCTTTATGCATCTTAAATTAAAAAATCAAACACCTCCGATGAGCAATTATCTTTCCCCTGGAAAGAAATATTACTCCTAAAAGGATTAGGATGAGCTGAGGTGGAAAAAGATTTGTTTTCCCTGCCAAGAACCTTGGGTTCTGGGCCACAAGTGTGTGAAGGGGGAGGCACGCTACATTGACATGTTCTTGGAAAGTGATGAGGAGATGGTGGAAGAAGTTGAGATGGAAGCTAGAGAATATGAAACAGCAAAAGAAGAGGATCATCTCCCTCAAACCAACAGAAAAATTGTAGTACTGAATGGACTACCCCAATTCCATACGTTGAGGTTGAAAGGAGTACTACAAGGTCAAAGAATCACAGTCCTTGTTGATGGGGGTTCCACCCACAATTTTATTGATGCAGCCTTGGTGGAGAAAAGAAAGTTTCCAACTGAGTATTTTGAAGGATTCAATGTGGTCATCTCGGGGAACCATACCATGTAATGGAATTGGTGGATTCCAAACCTGCAAGTGAATCTAGGAGAATACACAATGAAAGACAACTTTTATGTTGTCAATGTGGAATACACCAACATGGTGTTGGGATTTCAATTGTTGTACTCTATTGGAGAACATTCCATGAATTACAAAATACCCCAGATAAGTTCCAAGGATGTTGAAGGGAAGCCAACAATTCTGAAGGGTATGAATACTTACCCTGGACAAGTAATTTCTACCAATAGCATGAGATCCATTTTGAGGCATGGGGACATTGAATGGGATGTTGAATGTTGGATTACCAATGAGGGAAATTCTTCCAAAGTTTCCTACCAAACCAAAGACATTAAAAAATTGTTGCACAAGCACAAGGGGGTTTTTGAAAACCTTCCACATGGTAGGCCACCTAACCGTGGCATTGAACATAGAATTGAGTTGGAAGCTGGCACACTTCCAATAAAAAATACACCCCTACAAGGATCCAAAGAGATTCAAGGATGATATTGAGAAGGACATAGAGGAACTTTTTGAATTGGGCCTCATTAGACCAAGCTGCAGTCCTTTTGCTTATTCTGTGGTTTTGGTGAAGAAGAAGGATGTGACACTCAAAATGTGCATAGATTACTAGGTTTTGAACCTGAAAACAATAAAGAACTGGTACCTAATTCCTTGGATTGATGAACTCATGGATGAACTGCATGGAGCGAAATTCTTCTCCAAAATAGACCTCCAATCAAGATACCACCAAAACAGATTGAGGGAGGAAGACATACAAAAGACAGCCTTGCGTTGTCATTTTGGTCATTTTGAGTTTTTGGTCATGCCATTTGGCTTTACTAATGCCCTACAACTTTCCAATCATACATGAACAAGGTGTTCTGTGAGAAACTCCATAAGTATGTCCTTGTCTTCTTTGATGATATTTTTATTTTTAGCAAGACATGGGAGGAGCACCTACTCCACTTGGATGTGGTTCTCACTATACTTACAGATCGGTCCTTCTATGCTAAGATGTCCAAGTGTGAGTTTGGCATGACCCAATTGCTTTATCTCGTCCATGTGATCTACCAAGAAGGATCAAGGTACACCAAAAAAAGATAGAGGCCACATTGGGTTGGCTAAGCCTAAGGAACCTCACCGAACTGAGAGGCTTCATTGGCCTTTGTAACTACTACCACAAATTTGTCAAAGGATATTCCTAGTGCACTTCACCTTTTATAGATCTGACTAAGAATGGTGCATTTAGTTGGAATGAGGAGGCTAACCAATATTTCAAAAAGATGAAGGAGATAATGAGCAGCTGGCCAGTGCTTTCCTTTCCTGCTTTCTCCAAACATTTTGTGTTGGAATGTGATGCCTCTAGAGAAGGAATTGGAGCTATTCTGATGCAAGAGAAGCACCCTATTTTTTGGCCTAGGAAAGGAGCGCAAGAAAGAAGTTCGTGCGCAATAAAAAGAAGGTGCGTCGCTGTAGCTAGGGTTTTCACCCTAGCTTGTGCTAATGAGCACCTACTAAGGAATCTGGATTCCTTAGTAGCAGTTCAATAATGTAAATGGAAATAAACTAAACTAAAGCAGAAAAAGTAAATAACAGAAAGTAAAAACAAGAAGAAAATGTGTAATGATATTTTGTATTTATGTTACCTCTGATGAAGAGGTTGGTGGAGTCCGTTGCGCTGGTCCAATGTCGGTGGCTCCGAGCTCCGAGCTGCTTCCTTTCCTGTTTCGGTGGTGGAAATGGGCCAAAAGGGTTCTCGATGATGGAGATAGCTTGATGGTAAGCTAGGGTTTCGAGAATGATTTCGGCAGAGGTAGGATGATTTTGACTGTGGATGTGAAATGAGGGGTCTCCATCACTTATTTATAGTTTTTTAGTGGTGGAGTGCTTGCCCATGGTTTTTGGAAACCATGTGGTTTAGGGCCGCTTGTTTAGGGTTTTTGCTGTTTTTAGGGTTTTCCTCCTTTTTCCTCATTATTTTTATTCCTTTTCCTCCCTTTTGGGGATTTTTGCTATTTTTAGAGGAATTTTGGTTATTTTTGGAGGAAAAAGGGGTTTTTTGACCTTTTGGAGGCATTTTAGGCCTTTTGGAGCCTTTTTAGATGGTTTTATGGCCTTTTGAAGGCATTTTAGGCCTTTTGGAGGCTTTTTAATGGGATTTTCAGAGAAATATGGTAGGCAAATGGACAAATGAGCCATGTAATGGCGTAGATGAGGTAGTTAACCATTTTTGGGTGTTAACAGATTGCCCCCTGATGTGCGAGGGCAGGAGCTCATCGTATGGCCGATGGACATCATGAGTCATATTTGGTTTGTGTTGGGGTGTGGAGAAGAGAAGGAAGCAACTGAAGTCCGGGACACCGATCTCGAACCACCTGCAAGGACTGAAAAGTACATAACCTCAATAATGGATGAGGGATCATCTGATAATATTAACGAGGCGGGCATTCCCATGCTCGTTTCAGAATATAACATAACAGTATAAAATGGTCCTCAAATACTGGATGAGGAAAAAATCTCAATATATGGACGAGGCGGGCATTCCCATGCTCGTATCGAGATACATAACAATAACAGTGTAAGGCCCAACATGAAGGACCTGTAGTGGATAATCACTGTGCATATCATGAGGGTCCAAAGGGGACACAAATCTGGAGCATACTGCTGAGCTGACCATGTCTGAGCTAAAAAACTGATACACTGGAATGGCGGCAGGGCTACTAAATGTGGTTCTGAAGGAACTGATGCGCTGCTGGATCAGAGTGACAAGGGTCACACTCATAATGGTACACTGATCTGGAACTGAACTGGGTACTCAAAGAAGCATAAAACTGAATGGATTCTGAATACAATCGCCAACGCAGCCCGGACATCCACAGGAACATATAACTGGGCGTTCCGAAGTGACTCACCAAGGTGCTAGAGTCGGGGGGAATCCGGGGTCTTCGACAAACAAGGGAATGGATATATATATCCTGCGTGATTCTCAACGATGCGAATAAGGTGCTGAAGTCGAACATGTGAGAAACAACCATTCGGAGAGGCAATAATGAGTCTTCCCAAAATGGTCCGTAGGCACTCACCACAGATGGTGATGGGTCCAAGGCGCAGGAGCCTCTAGGTCTATCCTCTGGAATAGAGGAGTTGTCGTCGACAGAGGGAGACCTGCAACTATCAAGGCAATGATGTTTCCTTGACAGGAGCGCGAGGTGCAAAACCGAACTGTGATAGGACTGATGGTAAGGGTGATAAACTGGAGAGACTAACTGGGCAAGTAGAGTGGGTGGACTCAAACTTCCTTTGTTCAGAGTATGATGGCGGGGATGATCGGGTAGCACATGAAACTGATTGGTGGTAAAGGGATCATAGCTGTAAGGGATCTGGGCAGTTCACTGGGCTGAGGGATACTCAAGTGGTGGTAAAATGGTAGGAAACTGCAGAATACTCTGAACAAAGGCGACCGGATTGGAGGTGCTGCCGAGTGGAGTGAGCATAGCGCCGAGAGGCGCGGAGGGACTACTTCGTGGAAAAAATGGTACTGTCATGTGGATTTTACGAGCCCAGGACAGTACATGCTCGTGGTTGCTTTCAATTTTAAGGAGTCTGAAAGCAAATAAGAAGACTCTGAATGGAGGAAATAGTACTGTCGTGTGGATTTTACGAGCCCAGGACAGTACATGCTCGTGGTTGCTTTCATATTTACGGAGTCTGAAAGCAAATAAGAAGACTCTGAATGGAGAAAATAGTACTGTCGTGTGGATTTTACGAGCCCAGGACAGTACATGCTCGTGGTTGCTTTCATATTTACGGAGTCTGAAAAGCAAATAAGAAGACTCTGTATTGAATGAAATGGTACTGTCATGTGGATTTTGCGAGCCCATGACAGTTCATGCTCGTGGTTGCTTTCATATTTACGGAGTCTGAAAGCAAATAAGAAGACTCGGACTGGATGGAATGGAATGGTACTGTCATGTGGATTTTACGAGCCCAGGACAGTACATGCTCGTGGTTGCTTTCAATTTTAAGGAGTCTGAAAGCAAATAAGAAGACTCTGTATTTGGAATGGTCAGGCAAGGAGGAAGTGTTCAATTAGGGGACATTTATAATGAGCAGAGCTGAGGGCGGGGGGGAACACTGGTGGATCTCCTTGCCGGGGGGATGGATGGGGGAAAAATAACGAGACCTTTGCAGTATGACAGGAGTGAATGGCTCATGTAAAATAATTGAAATAATCGGATGATGGCCGATGTGGCGCGCAAATTGATGCGGCAAGGGGTAGGGACACACTGTTCAAATTATGACAAGTGAAGGCGAGAAATGATATCAAGCATCATCACGAGCTCGGAAAGATGAATTTGGCGATATAAACAGTGTAAAAAACGGAGAGCAGCCGAAGTGGCACGCAAACCGAGACGACTATTGGGGTCGAAAAATGGGCAAAAAATAATTTGGAAAAAATGATGCAATGAAATGACCATTGTGAAGGTCT
>LPNX010744937.1:0-134422 GCA_001517045.1 Pseudotsuga menziesii
CACAAATTAGCCACCAGCGATCGCCAAACCAAAAGTGGTCATTGATATGCGGATTTTGGTCATTTTTTTGGTCACTAATCTCTCATTTTCCACTAGTGATATATACCCTATGGCCGCTTTTAGCCTGATACTGGTTTGAGCCCATCCACTTTATTGACTTCCAGAAATAGTAACTGCGCCTTCCTGCAGATTCTTTCTTTATTCTTCTTTATTCCATATTTTATGTGGATAAGGTAAAGCTAGCCAACTAGGAATATTCTATCGTTTGTTTCCAACCCATACTCGATTATTTTCTCTCCATATTCCCATATTATCATTTTTTCCCTCATTCATGACAACACACTCATGCTTTATCTAATTTGTTAGGTCCTTGGCTGATTTGGGAAGTGGTTTAGCTACCTATGGGGGTTTATCATATTTGGTAAGTCTGATTTATGAGCTGGCATGAGTTGTCTTCCAAAAACTCAAATTTTCCTTTATAAGGATGTATTACTATTGTAATAATCAGTCAATTCATTGATTCAATAATCAATTATTCATTGATCGATTTTTTTGTATTTAGTCCCTTTATTCTTCTCTCTATTTTCCTTGTGCATACTTGTGAGAATTATCTTAGTAGCAAAATCTACCTCTTGTGCTTCTTCTTTGCATCAATGTTCTTTTTATAATGGTATCAAAGCTGCAATTTTTACATTTTTACCACTCCAAAGCAAGTATGTAGCAAACTTGAGTCTCTCTTTGGAGTTCAAGATGAAATAAGAGCGCATCCGTTGGAATTATTTATTCTCATTGATTCCATTGAAGGATTTTTCACAATATTCAAGTCACTTGTTTTATTTCTCAAGCAAGGTGGGATTGAGAAAAAGGAATACTAATTGATCCTTTCCATCCTATAAAAATTGAATCCTGAATACTCAATTTTTGTGTTTACTTTTCATGCTACTAGGCTTGCTATTTCTAATTGGAAAATTCCTTCTTTGAGTACATTATTTGATCAATTGACAAAGGAGAAATATAAATTGATCCATATGGGTGCTCTTATATATTACAAGGGAAAGTATCATTCTCTCATATTTCAACGACGCAAGAATGCAATATCAAAAGAGAAGCAAATTGTGAAAGAGAAGAAGCCAAAGTCATATAATGAAGATGAAATTTTGAAGCCTATTGATGAAGGTTCAATGAAGAAATTCAAGAAGAAAGGAAGTAAATCCAAGTGTTATTATTGAATAAAGGGATTTAATCTTGAGACTTAATGTTTCAAGAATAATATTGACATCATGTCTCAACTTCTTAAGAAGCATAACATCTAAGTTCTAGATGGCCTAGACAAGCCACCTGATTCCTTAGAACACTCTCATAGTGTGCAATTCCAAGGTGATATACAATATTCCTTGAGTTCCAGAGTTAAATAATTTCCTCACATATATGATATATCAGAATAAAAATCTTAAATTATTTCTTTGATAGTCCACCTATCATTCTCCTAGATTCATCTCCTAATACTTGTGATTTTTCACTAGATCCTGACTTGTCTTTAAGTAGCTCTTCCTCATTTCATTCAAGTGATTATAATTATGATTTAGAATCACATTTTCAGGATTATATTAATGTTATGAAATTATCCATACCTTTTAGTACTCCTAAGACTATACAAACCCCAAATTCACTAGTTGATCCCTCATTGGTTTGCTAGGCAATGTTACGTATATCAAATTGTTTGAAGTGTTGTATATTTTTCATTGGTTGGTTATACATGATATTAGTAATGATTGGAATTATATTACACATGTTTGGATCTGTTATAAACACTTATGTATCATATCTCAAGTCCATCCATCTTTCATATTTTAACTCTCATTAGTTTTTCCTAGTTGCTCAAACTTTTCCTACTCTATCCCCATATTCTCATGGACACACTGATCCTTTAGTATTTTCTATACCATATGATAATATTTCTGATATATAATAGTTTATTAAGCCTCATTTAAGATATAGGAAGGTAATACACCATATTGGAAGAAATATATGTGATTCACATCACAATTTTGCAGCGATACAAGGAACTAATTATTTAACTGATTGTCTTAATTTTTGTACTCTTTGGGAAGGAGTATGCAAAGATATATTTTCATTTTAATATTGTGTTTGAATATCATATTATGTAATCAGAAATAATAATTAAAATAATTCTCCTACTTCATGAGATGATGAGATACAAGGATTCTCTCCTCTTCTTTCTTGCAAATTCTACACTCTAGCGCACGATCATGGACTGTACAAACTTCTTCTTTAGGTATTTCACTAGAAGCAGTTCATTCAGCTCATTAAGGTGAATAAAAATACATAAGTGAATACATGTTTCAAATTTTGTGCCTTTTCCTTTATTGAGGGAGGATTTTTCCCATGGGTTTTTGCCTCTTTCCTTAGCTTTTATGGACATTAATAATTGTAAAGAGTGACCATAGCATTGCTGTTGGGCCCTATATAGGTATATATTTCTGATTATTTAAGAAATATAATCATAAATTTATACTTGAATGGGGGTGTTGGGATATCATAAACCCATTCCATACTTAGGATAACAAATATTAATCATTTTTTGATTAAATTCCTACCTACTAGCCTAGATAGTTGGCATCCACTTGCACCACTTGGGTCTAATATTTACATATGTACCCCGGGAGCACCTTTATCTTGATTCTTGTTATATCCTAACAAATTTATTGACTTCCATAATTAGTAACTACACCGTCCTACAAATTATGTCTTTATACTTCTTTTATCCTACTTTTTAGTGGATAAGGTAAAGATAGTCAATTATGAAACTGCTATCTTTTGTTGCTAACCCATCCTCCATTATTTTCTCTCCATATTCCATGTTTAGCATGTTTTTCCATCAGTATTGAAAACTCACTCATGGTTCAACCAATTCATGAGGTCCTTGAAGATTTGGAGAGTGCTTTAGCCACCTATGGTTTTTTATCATATTTGGTAAGTCAACTTTATGAGCTAACATGAGTTGTCTCCTAAGCAACTATAATTTACCTATAAAGGATGCATTATTTAATGTACACTATGATGAAAAATAATAGATTTAAATATATTGGATCATTCTTCACTTCTCTTGTATTCTTTCTCTTTTTTATTCTCTCTATTTTCCTTGTGCATGCTTGTGAGAATTATCTTGTAGCTAGATCTACTTCCTCTGATTTTCTTCTTAGATTTAGAGCTACTATTTCTACATGGTATCAGAGCTCTCCTACATTATCAAATTTGAAAGGAGTTGAGTTCATCACACACCCTATCCTGCATGGTAATTGGTCATTTTCACATGGCATATGTCATAGTGGATGTGATGAAGGAACCCCATGTGGAGGATAAACATAAGGAAGGTGAAAATTTGCGAATGCTTGTGAAAATATATGATGAAGAAAATTGTGGCGAAGAACTTATTCATATTGAGAGGAACGATGAAGAGTTATCATATATGGAAAATATATTTGAGGATGTTCCAATTGAATCAACAAGAAAAATTAATTATACATTCATGGATTGGGTTGGTAAATATATCACTGAAATGGAGGATCAAGGATGCACTAGAAATTCTTGCATCGGTAGAGGGTTGTTTGGCATGCATACCTTGAAGGGGAAACCCCATGATATTCCCTTATGGGTGGTGGATTCTTATCTATAGGAGGAGGATGATCACCATCCATATGGATCAACAAATAAAAGTCCTTATTCATCTATTAATTAGTTAGATAGAGACATCTTTGAAATGAAGACTTTGGGAGGTAAATGATTCTTTTATTTTTGCAATAATTTTTTTGTTATAATTGACATTGTATTTATATGTGAGTAGAAACAAATATTTATTTTTAATCCATTATATATCTCATGTACATATACACATGAGGTGCATTTTTATTTGCATGTGTTTGAGGAATTGAAGAACAAACACTTGCAGTATTTCACAGAAATTTGGAGCTGCCTATTGGTGGAATTTGTATAATTTTGGAAGAGGCACAAGATGATACATATGATATACCAATAAAGGGAGACAAGGATCCATCCACACTCTTGGTGGATGAATATTGCATAAATTTCCATTTGGTTTATAAATTTTCATCCTACGCACTTCCTATTACTACCATGATGCATGGGGATGGTAAATGGGTGAAGGTATTTTCCTTGTTGGTGCTACATGAATAGGAGCAGAAGGCTCCCACATGTGTTCATGATGAGTTGATGAATGAACCATTCCCTTTCCAGCAGAAACATAGGCATACACTTGAATTATTTGATCCCCCCTTCAATCACTTGCACCCATTAAGTAGACCCAATGGCAGAGAGTTGATCCATTGGAGTTGGGCACTAGTTACATGCTTGGGGGATCATAATATTTATCTGTATGAGGAATAATTATGGATGGAGAAACATAGGAACATATTTCTTCCATTTGATTCCATTCATCCACATATGGATTGGGTGAAAGATTACATGTCACATATGGAGTCTTCTTGCAGAAATATTTATGCTCGTGGTCAGTGGAAGGTAGCTAATCAAGAAATATTCTAAGAGAATTTGTTTAGAAAACTATATTTCATTAATGGATATTCATTAGACACATCAGAAATTTTTTGTGAACAATGGCATGAGCATGTATGGGTGCTTTATGATGCTCTCGATATACATGGAGGGACATGGGATAACCACCTGTGTCTTCGCATCAGCAATGATGTGAGTTTTCGTGCTAGATTTCACATTGTTCTCATATTTTGGAGAGACTCCATATGATTTGGCCCCACATCAGGGATTTCCATGTTTGGTGGAAGAGTCTCAAAGATGTTCAGTTTGGTATGGGGAATGATCAATTTCTAGTGTGGTGGTATTATTTTTATATCGTCATTTTCATTCTCTATGAAGGTGAATTTTTGTTGTTGTTACTAATGTTTAGAAGGACACAGAGAAGACCACAAGACCCTAGGATTATTTGGAATTAAATATTTCCAAAAGGGGCAAGAACATTTGTATCCTTACAGAGAAGTTAATGGGATCCAAGCATTCTACTAAGTTATATTAAATGGGTTGAAATTTTTTTCGAGGAAGGGTTAGTCATTGGGGGGTGACTATAATCAGTGGTGTAGAAAAAACATGGTGACCCTTGAGGATTCTAATTCTAGATATCCAATAACCTATTTCAATAATTGAAGTCACTAGTTGGATTCATATATGGTTGGAGTTTGTTCTTTCTTGAGGACAATCAAGTTTGGGAGGGGAGGACTGTAATGTCCCCAAATTTTCTTAAGAACACCATGGATAACCCCCATATCCTTGAGAATCCAATGGTTCCTAGTGGAGAAATGTTTTAGTAAATAAGGATTCATTCTAATGTATTAATTACCCATAGTATTTAATTTTATTAAACTTTGGATTAAAAGTGTGTGTTAAAATTATAATATTTGCAATAATATGTAATTTTTTAATAAGTGGATGTCCTAGGTGATAAGGAGAGCACATGAGGCCAAGTGGGCCATGAGTTTCCAATTAGGAAAGGAAACTTAGACAAAATCAATAAAATGATAAAATGAACTCAAGTAAAAAAGATAGAAACTGTAGGAAAAAAATCTGTCATAAAAAGATAGCAACTGTCAAAAGAATGGAAAAGAAAGATAGTTTAAAAAGGATACCAAATCCAAAGAAAAGTAAATTGTGAAAGAGAAGAAGCCAAAGTCATATTTTGAAGATGAAATCTCGAAGCCTACTGATGAAGGTTCAATTAAGAAAGTGAAGAAGAAAGCAACTACATCCAAGTTTTATTATTGCAGCAAGGGACTTCGTCCCGAGAAGAAATATTTCAAGAATAATATGGGAATCATTTCTAACCTTCTTGAGAAGCACAACATCGAAGTTCTAGATGATCCAAAGACGCCTGCTGATTCTTCAGAACACTGTTATAGTGCGCAGTTCCAAGGTGATATAAACTATGCATTGAGTGCTATAGTTAAATAATTTCTTCATATGTCAAATATATATTTACCTTCTGATATATCAGAGTCATAAATATCAGTTTCCTTTTTCGATAAACCACCTGTTAGTCTCCTAGATGTATCTCTCAATAATTGTGATTTTTCACTGGATACTTACTTTCCTTTAAGCAGGTCTTCCTCACTCCATAATTCTGATATGATATGAATTTAATGACACCATTGATACCACCATCCATACCATCTACCATACCTATGAATAATATTAAGACTATACAAACCCCAAGTTCACTAGTTGATTCCTCATTGGTTTCTTATGCAGTGTTACTTATATCAAATGGTTTCAAGTCTCGCCTATTTTTCACTGGTTGGTTATATATGACATTAGTAATAATTGGAATTATATTACAAATGTATGTATCTGTTCTAAACACTTATGGTTCATATCTCAATTCCATTCATCATTCATATTTTTACACTCATCAGTTTTCCTCGGTTGCTCATACTTTTCCTAATTTATCCCTATATACTCATGGGGACACTGAAGCCTTTGTATTTTATGTTCCATATGATAATATTGATGATATATCAGAGTCCTTTCAGCCTCATATCATGTCTGAGAAGGTGCTACATCAGATTGGAATAATTTTATGTGATTCACATCACAATTTTTCAGCTATACAAGGAACTGATTGTGTTATTGATTGTCTTAATTTTTAAATTCTTTGGGAAGGAGTATGCACAAATATATTTTCCATTTAATATTTTGTTTGCATATAAGAGTTTTTTATCAGAAATAATCATTCATATAATTCTCCTACTTCATCAGATGATGAAATACAAGGAGGTTCTCCTCTTCCTTCTTGCAGATTCTACACTCTAGCGCATGACCATGGAGTTCATGATTTATTCATAAAAGTATTTCACCATAATAAGTTCATTCAGATCATTCAAGCGAATATAAAGACACACTAAAGAAATATTTTAAATTTTGTTCCTTGTCCTTTCTCGAGGGAGGATTTTCCCCATTTGGTTTTTCCTCTTTCCTCAAATTTTCTGGACATGAATAATTCTAAAGGGTGACCATAGCCTTATTTTTGGGCCATATATACACCTATATGCACCATATGCATTTGATTATTTCATACATAAACATCATAAATTCATGCTTAAATGGGGGTGTGGGAATATAATAAACCCACTTCATAACTTAGGATAAAATGTTTTAATCATTTTTTATTAAATTCCCACTAACCTATATAGTTGGCATCCAATTGCACCACATGGTCAACACTTTCCATATATACCCCATGACTACTTTTATCCTAATTTTGGTTTGATCCCATCCGCTTTATTGACTTCTAGAAATAGTAACTGCGCCTTCCTATAGATTATTTCTTTATTCTTCTTTATTCCATCTTTTCTGTGAATAAGGTAAAGCTAGCCAACTAGGAATATTCTATCATTTGTTGCCAACCCATCCTCGATTATTTTCTCTCAATATTCCCATATTATAATTGTTTTCCCTCATTCATGACAACACACTCATGCTTTTATCTAATTTGTTAGGTCCTTGGCTGATTTGGGAAGTGCTTTAGCTACCTATGGGGGTTTATCATATTTGGGAAGTCTGATTTATGAGCTAGCATGAGTTGTCTTCCACAAAATCAAATTTTCCTTTATAAGAATGTATTACTATTGTAATAATCAATCAATTCATTGATTCAATAATCAATTATTCATTGATCGATTTTCTTGTATTTAATCTCTTTATTCTTCTCTCTATTTTCCTTGTGCATACTTGTGAGAATTATCTTAGTTGCAAGATCTACCTCCTGTGCTTCTTATTTGCATCAATGTTATTTTTATAATGGTATCAAAGCTGCGATTTCTACATTTTTACCACTCCAAACCAAGTATGTACCAAACTTGAGTCTCTCTTTGGAGTTCAAGATGAGATAAGAGCGCATCAGTTGGAATGAGTTATTCTCATTAATTCCAAGCGGTTTTGATTCCATTGAGGGTTTTTTCACAAAATTCAAGTCACTTGTTTTATTTCCCAAGTAAGGTGGGATTGAGAAAAATTAATACCAATTGATCCTTTCATACTTTCAAAATTGAATCCTGAATACTTAGTTTTTGTGTCTACTTTTCATGCTACTAGGCTTGTTATTTCTAATTGGAAAATTCCTTCTTTGAGTACATTATTTGATCAACTGACAAAGGATAAATATAAATTGATGAATATGGGTGATATTAGATATTACAAGGGAAAGTATCATTCTCTCATAGTTCAAGGAAGAAAGAATGCAAGATCAAAACAGAAGAAAATTGTAAAAGAGAAGAAGTCAAAGTCATATAATGAAGATGAAATTTTGAAGCCTATTGATGAAGGTTCAATGAATAAATTCAAGAAGAAAGGAAATAAATCCAAGTGTTATTACTGAATAAAGGGATTTCATCTTGAGAATAAATGTTTCAAGAATAATATGTACATCATGTCTCAACTTCTTGAGAAGCATAACATCGAAGTTCTAGATGACCTAGACAAGCCCCCTGATTCCTTAGAAAACTGTCATAGTGTGCAGTTCCAAGGTGATATACAATATTCCTTGAGTTCCATAGTTAAATAATTTCCTCACATATCTGATATATCAGAATAAAAATCTCAATTTCTTTCTTTGATATTCCACATATTAGTCTCCTAGATTCATCTCCCAATACTTGTGATTTTTCACTAGATCCTGACTTGTCTTTAAGCATCTCTTCCTCATTTCATTCAATTGATTATAATTATGATTTAGAAGCATATTTTCAGAATTATATTAATGTTATGAAATATTACATACCATATTCCATACCTTTGAATACTCCTAAGACTATACAAACCCCAAATTGACTAGGTGATCCCTCATTGGTTTGCTATGCAATGTTACTTATATCAAATGGTTTGAAGTCTTGTCTATTTTTCACTGGTTGGTTATACATGATATTATCCATAATTGGAATTATATTACACATGTTTGGATATTTTCTAAACACTTATGGATCAGATCTCAAGTCCATCCATCATTCATATTTTAACACTCATTAGCTTTTCCCAGTTGCTCAAACGTTTCCTACTCTATCCCCATATCCTCATGGAGACACTGATCCTTTGGTATTTCCTGTACCATATGATAATATTTCTGATATATCATATTTTATTAAGCCTCATTTCAGATATAGGAAGGTGATACGCTAGATTGGAATAAATATATGTGATTCACATCACAATTTTGAAGCAATACAAGGAACTACTTATTTAATTGATTGTCTTAATTTTTGTACTCTTTGGGAAGGAGTATGCAAAGATATATTTTCATTTTCAGATTTTGTTTGAATATCATATTATGTCAACATAAATATGAATTAAAATAATTCTCCTACTTCACGAGTTGATGAGATACAAGGAGTCTCTCCTCTTCTTTCTTGCAGATTCTACACTCTAGCGCACGATCATGGAGTGTACAAACTTCTTCTTTAGGTATTTCACCAGAAGAAGTTCATTCAATTTATTAAGGTGAATATAAATACATAAATTAAGACATGTTTCAAATTTTGTGCCTTTTCCTTTATTGAGGGAGGATTTTTCCCATGGGGTTTTGCCTCTTTCCTTAGATTTTATGGACATTAATAATTGTAAAGAGTGACCTTAGCATTGCTGTTGGGACCTATATAGGTCTATATTTCTGATTATTTCAGACATATCATCATAAATTTAGACTTGAATGGGGGTTTTGGGATATCATAAACCCATTCCATACTTAGGATAACAAATATTAATCATTTTTTATTAAATTCCTACCTACTAGCCTAGATAGTTGGCATCCACTTGCACCACTTGGGTCTAATATTTACATATATACCCCGGGAGCACCTTTATCTTGATTCTTGTTATATACTACCAAATTTATTGACTTCCATAATTAGTAACTTCACCATCCTACAGATTATGTCTTTATACTTCTTTTATCCTACTTTTCAGTGGATAAGGTAAAGATAGTCAATTATGAAATTGCTATCTTTTGTTGCCAACCCATTATCCATTATTTTCTCTCCATATTCCATGTTTAGCATGTTTTTCCATGACTCGTGACAACTCACTCATGGTTCAACCAATTCGTGAGATCCTTGATAGATTTGGAGAGTGCTTTAGCCACCTATGGGGTTTTATCATATTTGGTAAGTCAGCTTTATGAGCTAACATGAGTTGTCTCCTAAGCAACTCTAATTTACCTATAAAGGATGCATTATTTAATGTACACTATGATGACCAATAATAGATTTAAATATATTGGATCATTATTCACTTCTCTTGTATTCTTTCTCTTTATTATTCTCTCTATTTTCCTTGTGCATGCTTGTGAGAATTATCTTGTAGCTAGATCTACTTCCTCTGATTTTCTTCTTAGATTTAGAGCTACTATTTATACATGGTATCAAAGCTCTCCTACATTATCAAATTTTAAAGGATTTGAGTTCATCACACACCCTATCCTGCATGATAAATGGTCATTTTCACATGGCATATGTCATACTGGATGTGATGAAGGAACCCCATGTGGAGGATAAACATAAGGAAGGTGCAAATTTGTGAATGCTTGTGAAAATCTATGATGAAGAAAATTTTGGCCAAGAAATTATTCATATTGAGAGGAACGATGAAGAGTTATTATATATGGAAAATATATTTGAGGATATGCCAATTGAATCAACAAGAAAAATTAATTATCCATTCATGGATTGGGTTGGTAAATATATCACTGAAATGGAGGATCAAGGATGCACTAGAAATGCTTGCTTCAATAGAGGGTTGTTTGGCATGCATACCTTAAAGGGGAAACCTCATGATATGCCCTTATGGGTGGTGGATTCTTCTCTAGAGGAGGAGGATGATCACATTCCATACGGATCAACAAATAAAATTCCTTATTCATTCATTTATTAGTTGGATAGAGACATCATTGAAATAAAGACTTTGGGAGGTACATGATTCTTTTATTTTTGCAATAATTTTTTTGTTATAACCAACATTGTATTTACGTGTGAGTAGAAACAAAGATTTATTTTTCATCCATTATTTACATCATGTACATATGCACACGAGGTGAATTTTTATTTTCATGTGTTTGAGGAAATGAAGAACGAACACTTGCAGTATTTCACATAAATTTGAAGCTGCCTCTCGGTGGAAATTGTATAATTTTGGAAGAGGCACAAAATGATACATATGATAGAAAAATCAAGGGAGAAAAGGATCCATCCACACTATTGGTGGATGAATATTGCATAAATTTCAATTTGGTTTATAAATTTCATCCTATGCACTTTCTATTACTACCATGATGCATGGGGATGGTAAATGGGTGAAGGGATTTTCCTTGTTGGTGCTACATGAATAGGAGCAGAAGGCTCCCACATGTGTTCATGATGACTTGATGAATGAACCATTCCCTTTACAGTAGAAACATAGGCATCCACTTACATTATTTTATGCCCCCTTCAATCACTTGCACCCATTGAGTAGACCCGATGGCAGAGAGTTGATCGATTGAAGTTGGGCACTAGTTCCATGCTTGGGGGATCATAAGATTTATCTGTATGAGGAAGACTCATGGATGGAGAAGCATGGGCACATATTTATCCCATTTGATTCCATTCATCCACATATGGATTGGGTGCAAGATTACATGTCACACATGGAGTCTTCTTTCAGAAATATTTATGCTCGTGGTCAGTGGATGGTAGCTAATCAAGAAAGATTCTAAGAGAAGTTGTTTAGAAAACCATCTTAAATTAATGGATATTCATTAGACACATTAGAATTTTTTTTTGAACAATGGAATGAGCATGTATGGCTGCTTTATGATGGTCTCAATATACATGGAGGGACATGGGATAACCACCTGTGTCTTTGCATCAGCAATGATGTGAGTTTCAGTACTAGATTTCACATTGATTCTCATATTTTGGAGAGACTCCATATGATTTTGCCCCACATTGATTATTTACATGTTTGGTTGAAGAGTCTCAAAGATGTTCAGTTTGGCATGGGGAATGATCAATTGCTAGAGTGGTGGTATTATTTTTACATCCTCATTTTCATTCTCTATGACGATGAATTTTTGTTCTTATTACTGATGTTTAGAAGGGTGCAGATAAGACCACGAGACCCTGGGATTATTTGGAATGAAATATTTCCAAAAGGGGTAGGAACATTGGTATCCTTGAAGAGAATTTAATGGGATCCAAGTATTCTACTAAGTTATCTTAAATGGGTTGAATTTTTCTTCAAGGATGGGTTAATCATTGGGGGATGACTATAATCAGAGTGGTGTAGCAAAAACATGGTGGCCCTTGAGGATTTTAATTCTAGATATCCAATAACCTATTTCAAGAATTTAAGTCACTGGTTGGATTCATATATGGTTAGAGTTGGTTCTTGCTTGAGGACAAGAAAGTTTGGGAAGGGAGGACTATAATGTCCCCAAATTTTCTTAAGAACACCATGGATAACCCCCATATCCTTGAGAATCCAATGGTTCCTAGTGGAGAAATATTTTAGTAAATAAGGGGTCATTCTAATATATTAATTACCCATAGTATTTAATTTTATTAAACTTTGTATTAAAAGTGTATGTTAAAATTATAATATTTGCAATAATATGTAATTTTTTAATAAGTGTATGTCCTAGGTGACAAGGAGGGCACATGAGGCCAAGTGGGCCATGAGTTGTCAATCAGGAAAGGAAACTTAGAGAAAATCAATAAAATTATAAAATGAACTCAAGTAAAAAGATAGAAATTGTAGGAAAAAAAATCTGTCATAAAAAATAGCAACTGTTAAAAGCATGGAAAAGAAAGACAGTTTAAAAAGAAGGAAAGTAAAAAAAAAGGAGTCATAAATTAGACAACATTTGGTCAAGAAGGGGAAATTTTCCAATTTGTTTAAAGGATTAAAAACAAAGAAACATTACCTAAATCTCAAACTTGCTAATATCCTCCAGGAAGTCACACTCATGGGTTAGGGTTAGGGTTTGCAAGTAGATAACTTTCTCAAAAATTCACTCAGTCTATAAATCAATGCTTCCAACTAATTTGAACAAATTTTTATCATTATTATTTTGATGTTGAGTGAAGCATAGCTTCCTTGTCTGAGTGATGTGCCTCAGCTACCTTAATTGGTATGCCCCAAGCTTTCCCATTCTCTTCTCTCTTCCATTTTATTCTTTAGTGCATCCACAAAGATACAAGGATAAGCCATTGAATACCAAGATAAAGCCTATATATAATCCATTCAGCATTGTAAATTGAGCTCCAATGAAGAAGACTTCGCTTATGCTCTTAGGAATGTAAGATTGGTGCCAGGTGTTTGTTTCAAGCCTCTAATATTCAGTATCAGGCGCCATTCAGGGAGATAAGATCATACAAACTATTTATGAGCTTCTACTCTCCTTATTAAAATTACAGTCTCTGATACACAACAATATTTCTCCTCCATGGTGTCGTAATTCCAAATTTTCAGTGAGAGAGGCATTCCAATGCTCATTTAATGAGCCTTTTGTAATTTTTTATGCACTAACAGTGATGATATGGTTATAATAATGAAATATGATATTTATGATGCTAAATAGGATCTGATAAATATCTTATAATCATTATTTTCATTTTATAATTTAAAGAAGTAAATTTCACCTTTGTTTGCTTACGTATGCTCTTTAGCTAGTCAATTTTGAGTAGTTTTATTGTTTATGATGCCATGAATGTTCTATGTGCCAAAATTTCATTATGTAAGTTGATATAGGTCGTAAAATTACCCAAAAACCCAAAACAACTCACAAAACCATATTTAATTGAGGTCGTATGGTGTTTGGTAGGCCACCTTTACGCAAACAATCTCTAGACCAATTTTCCTAGTTTTTACCAAACACACCAGAACACTTCCGATCTATTCCATAATTGCTTTATACCTACATAAATTGAATTTATAATCCTAGAACAGAGACTTATAACCTTACTTATCCTTTGGTTTCTTCAAATTGGTTGTTAAGATCTAAGTTTGCACCAGTTGGGAATCCTAGAAGCCTAGTAGTAGGCTTCAGCTTGGATGATGCTCGAAACCTAAAAGGGACCAACATCCAGGTGCTTATCAATCTGAAATTTCAGTATCCTAAATTATATTTGGTTTCTCTATCAAGTACAACCCAATAAACCTCTACAGCCCTAATTTTATTTCATTACTGCTTATGTTTTTCCTTGTTGAAGAAATTGATTAATCAACTTGTAAAATTTTATTCCAATTTTAATGAGATAAGAAATAAGAGTTAATATTTTAGATCTAATTTAGATCAGGGATATTATTGTACATAAGGATCCAAGGACAATATCTTAAAAAAATAGAAGACCCTGCACCAATGCGAAGACCTGATTACAATAATACAACCCCTCACGGGGAAGATGAAGAAAATTAGGAACCACAAACATAACAATTGGAAGAAGGAAAAAATTCTAATTCAAGTGAGTCTGAGATTCTATCCAAAGAAGGACATTTTAGTGATGTTGAGGGCCAGTTGAATAGTTCCCTTATATTTGTTTCTCCTTGTCCAGAGGAGAATCTAGGTCCTACTTTAATTTAGGATCTTTCATATCCTCTAGGATAGTTGAATCCACCACAAAGTCCTAGTTTTAACCTAGAAGTTAGATTTCTTATCCATACGAATAACAATCCCTTTTCCTAGTGGTTTAACATGGAAAATATTGGAGAAGTATCTAGTACAAGGGAGGTAACTTCCCTAGTAAGTTCTACTCTTGTGGGAAGAGTACCTCTAAATATGTCATCAGTAGTAGGATCAGGGCGCTCTCCACCTGCATCCTCTATGATTCTCACTAGAAATACTTCATCACTTCCACAAAGTTCAAATCCTTTTTTATTTGGAATGAATTTTCTAGGTTTTCAGTGAATACTTGTCTCTATCCCTCGTGCATAAGCTTTTACCACTACTTTGTTTAGTAAGGAAACATATTGTAAGGAAACATATTTGGATTAGGGGGAACTATTACTGGATTTCGATGAGGGTAAAATCAATATGGAAACAATCCATTTTATGGAGTAGGAGGAACCAATGTACTTAGTATTGCAATGGTAAATACCTTACAAACTAGCCAACCATTAGGAGGAATGGGAGGCACTTTTGGAGGAGCTTTTTCATATTTTGTATAAACTCAACCTGCTCAAATATTTGGACCTAATAATCAAATTTTCATGAATCCTAGAGTTCCTTATATGCCATGACAATATTTTGTGAATACGTACCAATGGGAAACTAATTCTCTCGGATCGTGGAAGTCCATGGCTAAGACAAAGTTGCAATTTTGGGATACTTTGGATTTTCTAGATGTTTAAAAGTTAACCAATAACCCGATTTTACATGAACCTAAATGGAAACCCCTTCTTACTAAAATTCCTTCAAACATTCCTATGTTTGATGGAAAACCTAACGAAGATATGAAACACCATGTGACAAATTTTCTTCTATGGTTCTCTTCTAACTCTATCATGGATGATTCCATTAGATTGTGGATTTTCCAAAGGACTTTAAATAGGATAGAAACTAAGTGGTATATTGAGCTACCATGAGAAACTTTTCAAACCTTTAACTCGGTTACAATGAGTTTTTGAATAATTTTCATTTACTACTCTACTATGAGACTGGTATAGACTTGTTGGCATCATTTAGGTAAGATAAATCTGCTCATGTATCTAGCCACATTCATGAGTGGTGGAAGAGATATTTATATTAATTAAAGATAATATGATTGACAAATTCCTCATTTATTGGTTTATCAAGTTATCACAACCTTTGATAGAAAAATATGTGGCTTTTTTAGGGGTTCAAACTGAAGAGCAAGGTATTATTAAAGCCTAACAACTGGATTTGGTTTGCACCCAATCCTGAATGTTGTATGACATTTTACCCATTACTCATAGAGCGCGCAGAAGTTGATCCAACCAAGCCAACCCATCGACCCCATGGAGATGGTGGTATTGGTTTAGTTTAAAGTAACTCACCTAGATAGGGTATGAACCTAACTGGTTAAAATAAATGACAACTTCTCAATACAACACACACAATCCCAAACCAAACCAGCCTTTACATGCTTTTTCAGTACAAAAATCCAATTTTAATGGTAACCAACAACTCAGAGGGAACAAAAACAAAAAAACAAGAAAATTGGGAACAAAAGGAATAATAATGCAAACCATAACAATACCAACAATGCTAGTGGGGCTAAAAAGGAAAAAAGATAAAGTAAAGTTTTGTTGTCAATTATGCAATGGGGATCACTTAACCTACAAATGCCCTATGATGGAGATTGCTTAGACATTGTTACCACAATAGGAAGACAAGACCCAACTTGCTGTGTTGATTAATATTTTTCCACAACAACAAATGATTGTTGGAACTCACTCAAACACTACACCTCCACAAGGGGGAAATCAGGGTACCTCCTCACACGGGGGATATATAAGACAAAATGGAATTTTCATGTGTCAACTGGATGTAAATATATAGATTAGAAATAAAGATTACAAAATAACTATGCGTAGATCCAAAATAAAGGAAAATCATGAGTATGAATAGATTACTCATTACACATAGAGAAGCCATCCAATGATACTATGCCTAGAATTCAAAAGGGTGTTCTAGAGAAGGACACATACAATCCTAATGCATGCGATGCCCAAAAAATATAGCATAGTGGAATATCTAGCAAATTATCCTTATACAATTTCCACTCTTGAAGTCCCTGAGAGTTTCCCAACTAAAAAAAAGACCCTACTCTTAGCTTTATGAGCTATATATCCCACAGAAAATTGGGTAATAGGTTTTGATTTTGAAGGTTGGAATCCTTGTTTACCCCATCATGCATCCTCCCAAATTTAGGTTTAATTTGGACATTCCAAGATACATCGCATTGTTGTTGATGAGTGTGTCTCCACATGTGTCATGTACTCATCGTGTTGGAAGGTTATAGGATCATATGAAGTAGTTTCTCTTGTGACCATGTTGAAAGCTTTTGATGGCAACCTTTGTAAACCTCACAAAATTATCCAAGATCTTCTCATAGAGATAGGGGTAAGACAATAAAGGTTTACGTGGAATTTTTGGATGCTCCACTTGACTATAACCTATTACTAGGAAAGAGTTTGTAAGGTAACACCTTACATATTTATCTTATTAGATAAATAAATAGATTTTTGTAATTGAATTGATGATTTTTACAATGCAATGGTCAAATGTTTTATATGACCATAAGTCGCATAGTTGTGTCTTCTTATTACGAGACATGACATCTTAATAATTATATAATTAATCCCTAAACTAATAATTAATAATTTATTAATAAATATAAGTTTGGTATATTACATGTTATCCTACTCTGAAAATATTTGTCCATGAATCTTCTATGAGAGTGCTGCAACTAGATTTTTTTCCCGAATAATGGTCCCACGGTTTAGCAGTTCTTGAAATAATTGGTCGCATTTCCATTCAAATATTTTCATGCATATGATTCTGTAGATAAACGAATAACAGTTATATGGAGTATTCTTCCGTGCTTCTAATATGATGGTGTTCTTTTGATTTTCTAATTTTATGTTGATTTCTGATATTTATGCATGCTTTGATATGGTTTTCTTATCTATAGTGGCAACTACTAATAATGGACTTACTTCCTCGTCTGATGATCTTGTCTTTAGTTGTTGCTGGGGAACCTTTTGATGTTGAGATTCTAGATCATCTTGAGTTACGACCACTGGTATAATTTTCATTTCTTCATTTGTCGTAGCATCTTCTAGGTTTCTTTCTTCTACATTATCCTGAATAAGGTCATCATGGATGCTTTTATTTTCATCATTGCATTCTTCTACGACTTTAATTTTTTTATAATTGTTGTTAACAACGAATTCATTTTTAACCATACTTTGTGTTTTATTATTATTACAATCTATGTCGTCGTCATTTTCTTTACAATTGATATTGACATTGTGATTGTCAATATCATCTCGATATTTCATGTCCTTGTATTCTACGTCTTCTGTTTCATCGTCTTCGTTATTTTCTTCCTTAACAAGTCCTTGTTTTGGAGTTTCACTAGACAATTTTATAGATTTTCAGTTGACGTATTAATGTGCATTACTTCCCTACCTTATAAGAAGCTGCAAAAAAAATTTGGTAGACGTACATATTTTTTACTGATTATCATATTTTGAGGCTTATAGATGAGGTGTCTTTTGTTATCCCTTCCAGCGTCTAGTGTCATTAATATTTTGTGAGGAGGAATATAAGGAGGCGGTCGTTGTGGCCTCCCTTCCTTTCTGGTTGAAGTAGAGACTTCAAACTCTTCCCTACTTAAATAATTAGGAGTTGTCATCGTACATTGTTCCTCTTTACTTTGGAACTTGGGGGTTGCAGTTACTTCTTCTTCTGTGTGTGCAATTATAGTTTCCAGCTTTCCCTCGTTTGAGACTTTGGAGATCGTAATCATGTATTCATAGGTTCCTTCATCATTTTATCTCAACATTGGATTGGTTTGAGCAATAAATTCTTTGAGGCCTGATCTTGCTACAAGTTCTTCTTTGATCCCATCTTCTTCTATTGTGGGTGGAAAATCAGTTTGCAGCTCTTCTTTATTTGGAAAACCAGGGGGCATAATTGCTTTTGTTATCGTAGGTGCCATAGCAGTTTCCTGCTTTCCCTCGCTTGAGAAGTGAGATGTCATAGCCGCTTCTTCTTCATAGGATTCTTCATCATTTTCTCTCAACATTGTCTCGGTTTGAGCAATACATTCTTCTAGTTCTAATCTTACTATGAGTTCATCCTTGATTCCAACTGCGTCACTCGTTTCTTGTTGGTTGATTTCTTGTGTATTTTCATTTTCATTTTTTGTTTTACATCCATGCTTCAAATGATTTTTTATCATTTCGTTCCGAATTTTAAAACCTTCTTCATATTTTTCCCACTTTTTGTTGACTTTCTCGAATCCTTCAAGAATTTTATCTTGGGATGACGACATTTCTAATTATTAAAAATTATAATAATTACTACTACCACTAATATTATTATAATATTAATTTTTTTTGAAAGGGAAGAGAATCTACGGTTAAAGGATGGTGGATGAAAGAATGACGTGAGGTCAATGTGGGGTTGGTTGTAGCGATGGAGCGTGGGTGTGGGTGTGGGTGAGAGTGCAGTGAAGGATAGCGTGGGAAGGAGACGACGTAGAGGATACGACAGAATTGCATGTGGGCGAAGTAATGGGGTGGGGCTATGTGAAGGGCTGCACTAATGGCAACATGGGAGTGTTAAGAGGGAGGGCGTGGAAAGAAAAGTGTGTAAGGGTGGGGCTATGTGAAGGGCTGCACTAATGGCAACATGGGAGTGTCAAGAGGGAGGGCGTGGAAAGAAAAGCGTGTAAGTGTTGGGTGGTGGTGAGGGATCATTTTGGGAGTGATGGGGAGTGAGGCAATGGGTGACATGTAGGAACATGAGGTAGTGTCGACTGAAGGGAAGGAAGAGTTAGCATGGAGAATGAACACGAAAGAAAGAACACGCATGTGATGGTGGGGGAATGTGCAAGAGGGTAAAACACAAGTGTGAGCGGATTGGAATGAGAGTAGTAGGGTATGTAGAGTGTGCCGCAGAGATGGCATGATTCAAAGAAAAGGCAATTGTGGTGGGTGGGGAAATGTAGCGAGTGCGAACAAGAAGGTGAGTGAAAGGGTATCAGGAAAGAGAGCTGGATGAGAGGGAAGATCGAGTGCTGGACCTACAAGAGATGATATTCGTGGGGAAGAAGTGTTCCGTATGAAGTGTAGTCGTGGAAGAAGTGTAGTGAGGAAGGAGTAGCAAGGAAGATAAGAAAGGTTGTATGGATAAGTGTGTTGTGGGAGAAGTGATAAGCGAAAGCTAAAGTGTGGGATGCATGATGGATGAAGGGACGTAGCACGCAACAGAGTGGACGATTGAAACCAGGTGGAGGAAGCAAAAGGGGGGTGAATGAAGTGATAGGGTGGGGATTGTGATGAGTGCAATAGTGTGGATGGAGTAGCGCAAAGGTGGAGGTGCCATGGATTAGTGTGGGTTTGCAGGAGCATTGGGAAAAAAAGAAAGAATGGATGAGAGTTGAGAGTGTGCAGAAATGGATGAGAGTTGAGAGTGTGCAGAGAATGGGGGTGTAGCGTATGGAAGGAGGCCGAGAGCATGATAACGCAAGTGTGGGAAGGATACCGGTGTGGTAAATGAGGAGTGCAGCGGGTGAAGGGGGAGGTGCGTGAAAGAGTGGATAACAAAGGGATTGACCAGGAGAGGTTGTAGAGAGATATTGAAGGTAACACCTTACATATTTATTTTATTAGATAAATACATATATTTTTATAAATGAATTGACGTTTTTCACAATGCATGGATAAATGTTTTATACAACCATAAGTAGAATAGTTGTGTCTTCTCATTAGAAGATACAACATCTTAATAATTAGATAATTAGTCCCTAGCCTAATAATTAAGAATTTATTAATAAATGTAATATACATTTGGCATATTACAAAGTTGGACTCAAGCTATGATGGTAATAGTCTCATCAATATTTCATGTAATTAATTTTCGTCATGAAGGAAAGATTGTTACAATTAATCTACTAGCATTTGTTGGAATATTATAAACCCACTCCATACTTAGGATAACAATATTTAATTATTTCTGATTAATTTCCTATCCACTAGTCTAGATAGTTGGCATCGACTTGCACCACTTGGTCAATACTTTCCATATATATTTCAAGAGTGCCTTTATCCTGATTCTGGATGGATACCCCCTACTTTATTGACTTCCATATTTAGTAATTGTGCCTTCCTATATATTATATGTTTATCCTACTTTATTCTTTCTTTTTAGTGGATAAGGTAAAGCTAGTCAACTAGGAACCTACTATCTTTTGTTTCCAACCCATACTCCATGATTTTTTCTCTAGATTCCATGATTAGCATATTTTTCCATTACTCATGACAAATCACTCATGATTCAACCAATTTGTGAGGTCCTTGACATATTTAGAAAGTGATTTAGTCACCTATGTGGGTTTATCATATTTAGTAACCTTGCTTTATGAGCTAGCATGAGTTGTCTCCTAAGAAACTCGATTTTACCTCTCAAGGATGTATTATTCATGTACACTATGTTGATTAATAATAAATGGAAATATTTATGGATTATTCTCCACTTCTCTTGTGATTCAGTTCAATTATTCTTCTCTCTATTTTCTTCCTTGTGCATGCTTGTGAGAAATCTCTTGTAGCTAGATCTTTATCCTATGTTTCACAAGGTATTAGAAGCCTTAATTTCTACATGGTACCATATCAATGAGGTTGCTCAATATATCAATATCTACATCATATTTATCAAGATTCCAAGTTCTACAGAGTTGAGAAGCTATTAGTTCTCTAGATCGAGGTGCATCCAATCTCCTATCCCTCTCTGAAGAAGAGCTTGAATTAAGCTTACAAGTTTTTCTCCTAGTTTTATTTGTGTAGGTTGAAGAGAGTCTCTTCTTTAGCACATCAAATTATTAGTATGTATTCCTCTTTAGTCATGATCTTGAATCCCTTTAACTATCATGAATCTAAAGACAAAATTGGCATTTTATTGTGCAGTAAGGGACTATACAGAGTTTCTTGGGATTTGTAGAATGAAACTAATGCTATTATTGACAGAGCTAAGTGGCATATTAGGTTGTATGAAGCCTATGGATTTCTTTGCATCTATATTTATCCTAATATTATTTTTCATCTAAATGGATTGACCACTCCAAAGCAAGTATGGACCAAAACTGAGTCTCTCTTTGCAGATCAAGATGAGATAAGAGTGCATCAGTTGGATAATGCGTTATTCTAATTGAGTCCAAGTAGTTTTGATTATATTGAGGGTTTCTTCATGAAATTCAAGTCACTTGATCTATTTATCAAGCAATGTGGGATTGAGAAGAAGGAAGCTCAATTGATCATTTCCATTCTATCATAATTGGGTCATGAATACTCAGTTTTTGTGTCTACTTTTCATGCTACTAGGATTTCTATTTCAAATTGGAAAATGCCTTATTTGAGTACATTCTTTGATTCACTAACAAAGGAGAAAGCTAAATTAATCCATATGGGTGCTCTTAGAATATCCAAGGGAAAGGATCATGCTCTCATAGTTCAAGTAAGTAAGAATTCAACTCAAAAGAGAAGCAAATAGTGAAAGAGAAGAAACCAAATTTAGATAATGAAGATGAAAGTTCGAAGCCTACTGATGAAGGTTCAATGAAGAAAGTCAAGAAGAAAGGGAGAACATACAAGTGTTCTTATTGCAGAAAGGAATTTCATCATGAGAAGAAATGTTTCAAGAAGAATCTGGATATCATGTCTCAGTTACTTGAAAATAATAGCATCAAATTTATATATGAGCTAGAAAGGCCGTTGAATCCTTAGAACACTGTCATAGTGCACAGTCCCAAGGTAGTATGAACTATGCCTTGAGTGCCAGATTTAAATAATTTCCTAACATATATGATTAATATTCACTTTATGATATATCAGAGTAATAAATCTCAGTGTCTTTCTTGAATAATCCACCTATTAGTCTACTAGATTCATCTCCCAATGATTGTCTTTTTCACTAGATCTTGACTTGTTTTCAAGAAGCTCTTCCTCACTCCATTAAAATTATTATAATTATGATTTGGAAGAAAATTTTCAGGATTATATTCATGTTATGAAATCATCCATACCATCTACCATACCTCTGAATACTCCTAAGACTATACAAAACCCAAGTTCACTAGTTGATTCCTTATAGGTTTCCTATGCAGTGTTGCTTATATCAAATGGTTTAAGGTATTGTCTATTTTTCACTTGTTGGTTATGATGACATTTGTAATATTTGTAACTATGGTTCATATGTTTGTATATTTTCTAAACACTTATGGTTTAGATATCAAGTCCATCCATTATTCGTATTTTTACACCCATCAATTTTCCCAGTTGCTCATCATTTTCCTACTCTAGCCCTATATACTCATAGAGACACTAAACCCTTTGTCTTTGCTTCTCCATATGATAAAATTTATGTCTTTTAGACTCATTTCAGCCTCATTTTAGAATTGGGAAGCTGCTACAGCATATTGAAAATAATATACATGGGCCATCTCACCATTTTGCAACTATACAAGGAACTGATTGTCTTGATTTTTCTACTTTTTAGGAAAGAGTATGCACATATCTCTTTTCCTTTTCGTATTTTATTTGCAGATCATAGTATGATATCAGAAAGAAGTATTTATATAGTTCTTCTATTTAATCATATGATGAACTACAAGGAGTCTCTTCTCTTCTTTCTTGCAGCTACTACACTCTAGCGCATGATCATGCACAACAGGATTTGAACCCGAAATCCGACGACAGAATCCGTCGACATTCGACATATCATACGGATGTGTCAGACAGTAATGATGAAAAGTACTGAGCCTTTTAAATTATTTTAGCGTCGTCAAATTTCTGACACTAGGGCGTAGGATTTCCGACACTAGGGCGTAGGATTTTTGACACTCGGGCATAGGATTTCCAACACTAGGGCGTAGGATTTTCGACACTCGGGCATAGGATTTACGACACTAGGGCATAGGATTTCTGACACTATGGCTATGTCGTTGGATTTCCGACACTCGGGCAAAAAAAATAATAATAATAAAACCACAATTGTCCAGACACAATATTTCTTCGCGAAACAAAGAACCCAATCAATAATTTCACGACAGAGCCGACACAATATACCTCCACATCTGGAGGTCACGCAGAGGAGGTTTTCCGGAGGTCACGCAGAGAAGGCTTGCCGGAGGTCATGCAGAGGAGGTCACTGGAGGTCAAGTGAGTTTACGTAGAGGAGCAGGAATAGCCCCATATTTATTGACAAAATCATGTTTCTCATCTGTTTCGCCCTTTAGTAGTTTTGCATAGAAATGGCATTCGTCCTCGATTTTTGCTCAGGAATCTCTAATTCGCCCCCCCAATTTCCATAAAATTTGGGGAAAATGTGGCATTCGCCCCACAATTTCCATGAGATTTATGTATGCTATGGCATTCGCCCTCAATTTCCATGAGATTGACGCATAAGTTGTCATGCGTCCCCGATTTCGACAATATTTATGCACTGTGGCATTTGTCACGAATGAGTTATTATTTCAACACAAGCGCTGACAATTTTGATGTTTGCAGATACTTAAAGGCTGAGACTCGAGATTCAAGATTAGGGAATTTACACACTGGATCAGCATTGGAATTTTCTCCCCATCTTAGCGCTCCCTAGAGACAACGCCTGTAGTGGGTACACCATATAGAGGTATGTTATTTTATTTCTCTTTTGAAAACATTTTATTCACCCAAACTATAAGAGGGTTTATGTTGGTTTCTCTTTGAGCAAGTTTTACAGTTGTCAGAAGGAAAAAAAATTCTTCGGTAGTGTTGTGTGCAATTATAATGGAATATCATACTCCTCCTCATCCTTCTCCTCTAGCTCAAATAATTTTGAAAAAAAATCCTTTTTTTGTCTTATTGTATGCAGGTTTCCATAAGGAGCATCCAGAGCTAGATCAAATAGCATGGACATCATACAAATCCTTGGAAAAAATAAGAAAACAAGTATTTCTCTTTTCTACATTTTACTTTCTCTTGCAAGTAATTTATAAGAGAAATTCCCCTTCCCCCCAAAATTGCCTTGTTGTGAATTAACCACAAATGGAAAAATGCACCATGATATTAAAGGATCAACAAAACAAATTCTAGTGTTTAGAGTGCATGAACTTGTAAACATATTCATGGAGAGAGGTTCTTGGTCTCTTGTAGTTTCATGGTAAGCAGTTTCAGAGAGTGATCAAGAAGGCCTTGGAGGTGATTGGTATATATTAGGCCTCTTTCCACTTTTGTACTCCTCATAATGACATAGCTAAAACTATCCATCGTGCATTAGAATATTAAGTAGAAATAGTTGTAAGGCTGGTTAGAGAAGATGAACTTATCATTGCCAAGGAGATAGGAATGTGCCCTAGACACATGTACCCTTCCACTACATTGTTTAAGAGTCAGAACCATGACAGTGGTATGCCAAACATGGTGGATTCAGAGTTGATAGATCATGCCAATGGATTTGTTGGCATGTTTGTAGAGGACAAATATGTATTCATACAACATGCTTAAAAGATGAAGCATATAGGGATTTATCCTTTGTTGGCGAGGGAGATTTATAATATGCCTAAGGAACTTGTAGTGGAAATAAGGATTTTCCTTGATAACAATTCATGGCAATGGCTACTAGCCAGTACCAAGCCGATGCTTAATCAAGGAAAACAACAGTAGTTCTACACTCAAAATTTCAAGATTTGTTATAATCATTGAGACACAATAGCCATGAGACATTATAACCCATGTCAAAAATGAAAAAAAAACTTGAACTCTGATCCTATTGATGGCTCTCATGTTGGATTTTTTCAACAATTGTGGTGGCTTGAAATAACCCGAGGGATGTCTTCTTGAGAGGTTGTGGTACCTGATTTTATGAAATGTATTTGAAGATATGTGTACAAACACTCTGAAAGCAAATTCTATTGAAAATTATTCAGTGATTATTTTCCTTCAATCTTAAGTGCACCTTTGTAACCCTTTTGGTATATTTCTTTCATTGATGACTCTAATAATGTTGGTCATTTCACAGTTCAACCCTGTAAGAGATGAGACGAGTCACACGACACGTTATTTAAGAATCCCTTGATATTGACATAGTCAAACGGATCTGGCATGTTCATGATAGACATAATCTCTTTCGCCTTATATTTCATCTAAGAATCAAGTTCAAGATATGAAGTAGCAAGTTGTTGTCAATAATACAAAAGTTGTCTACTTTGTTCTATCATAGTGGAGAGAGCATGCATATAGCAAGTAGATAAAGACCAATAAGCGACCATACTGTCAACTACAAAGTACAAGATGTCAATTTCTATAACAAATGGTCTTACATTAAATTTGTAATTAATTTCATGATTGAATTGAAATTAAATCTGTACTTTATTAGTATCTTCAAGTGACCAAAAGAAGTTGATGGGACTAAAATACAAATGAACATGTAAGGTACAACCAATCAAGGAGTTATCACTATTTCAGTCGAGAAATATATTTGAGCTGCATATATTTATAAAATAATAAAAGAAAAGAGCAAGGAATAGAGAGGCCAGCTAAACTAATATTAATATAGCGTAAGAAATAGAAAATGATGTCTACTTTTGGCATGCTCTTTCTAAATCCCAGAAATGCACACGTAACTCTAGGTCAAATATAGATGCTCCAATTTGCAACAGTGAACTGTGGTCAATTCGGATGCTCTAAATCTCCTGCTATCTGAGCCGAATTTATGAAGTCATCCTTATCTCTATTCGTGTTGGCATCATTGGCTTGTAAAGAGACAGTCTGAGACAAATTCAGAGCTAACTGCGGCTAACTTATGACTGGCTTTGAGGAGTGTTTATGGATGTATTTGACTGATCCTTTAGCATAATTTGACTGTGCATAAGGGTTGATTGTTCAACAGTGTGTTGACTGAATTGGATAGACCCCAAAGTGCAGATTTGTCAAAGTTTGTAAAGCAAATTGATTGTGTGTCTTAGATTGAGTTTTGAACATATGTTAATTAAGTTTATGAGCTGATATTGAGTTGGTTTGAGTAAGTCTACAGAGCATATTTGATTGAGCATCTATGAGCAGAAGTTGATTGATATTATAGCATACTGTTAAGGCTTTTGTTGATTATTTGCTCTAATTCATAATTTGATATATTTATGGCTAATGTAAAATTGTTGCATGCATGATCTTTGAGAGTAATTGCTGGGCTGGTGATGGGCCACCAGTTAATGCGAGGATACTGAGGAGGAAACACTTTAGATCCTAGTTGAAATTCTGAAGTTGATGCAAAAATGGTTCATAGTCAAGGAAGAATGGCCAGAAAAGACAAAAAGAGGAGTAATGGTGGTGGAGTGAAGAAATATCACCTTTGCTCTCCAAATTGATTTCTTGAACTAATTGGATTGGCTTATTGAAGAGACCCCATCCTCTAACCAATGAATGAAATATTTAATATCAATTTTAAACTTGTGTTTGGATATGGATTAGAAATTTAGAATAGGTAACATTATGGACAATGATAGAAGGTCGTTATTTGGTGTAATGCCAGCTGTGTTTTGAGGCTCCTATTCTTCTATTGACAATATTTTGTAGATGTTGATGTTATGGATGTAGTTGTCACCAGTTTTTTTTTAATCTTGATGGCACTTGCATTATTTGTGATTAATGATATTGATTACAATGTAACAACCTCTGAGTGAAACATGCTTCATGTATTATTTTGATGAAATATTTTGAAAATGAAGAAGCCAACCAATCAAGTGAATGTTTTTTACTGAGTCTTCTTTGTGGAGAGCCCAAGGGGTTAGCTCAAATGGTTGTGGCCAATGTAGCTAAGCTTTTAACTATTTCCATGATAGTGGGTGCTTGGTTTGAATTTAGTTAGATTACTTAAATTTCTCTACCAAGATAGGCTTACTAGGGATGGCATCCACAATTGTGAGGAAGCATCCCTTGTGTTTCCCAATAATATTTTGTTTGGAAGAAAAAAAAATTCCTTGTGGAGGATGAGGTGTCATTTTTTTAATTTGAACAAACATGATTAATAATGGAAAGGAATTTCATCATCAACTGGATTAATCAACAATTCTTTAATGGCATTTTAATTTCCAGCATAGGGTCCTCTTTAGATTTTTTAATGGCAGTTACAAATGTAGTCTATGCTTTTGAAGCGAACCCAGAAGGATATTGGTTTTCCTGTAGGCTGTTTTTTAACATGGTCAGTTTGTTGTTGTGTATATAGAAATTGAGGGGTACATTCCAACATTCTAGATTCTTAGCTAGAGGGGCTACATCTGCAGCTGGAAAATTCACTGTACATAATGGAGTTCTCAAGGTAATCTTTCAGACTTTGAAGAGATTTAATATTCTTTGAAAATATAAATATCAGGATTTTGTTCAGTATATTGGCAGAACATATCCAACTATTTATTCATTTATCTTTCTCGATACAGTTAGTGGAGGCATATCTATAAATGATTATCCATCTGTATAGATATTATGATGGTATTTTAGTAGCACAAACACTAGATCAAGTTCCTATCAATTTGAACAGACACTTCAATGCTTCAAGCAGATCTTGTCAAACGTAGATTTTATATATGATGACATTCGTTTTGGAATCTTAGCACGAAAGTAGTCCCAAACTGCATCCAGGAATCGGGAAACAACTCCACAAGAACTGGTCTCACAAGAAATGACAAGTTAGTTTTGAAATCATTCTTAGTCCATCTCAGGTGCATTTTGCATCTTTTCAATGCCTTCATATGGTTTGGAGAACAAATGAACCTTTATCTTTTATTAGTGCTTAAGTTGTCAAAACTCAAAGCCCAAGAAGCCTTAGTCTCTTCCATGTCAGCTAGCCATGTGGATCTCCTTCTAAGATATTGATTCTAACCAAGATATCTCATTCTCTTAAATGGCTCTAATGATCCCTTTGGCACATGGTGTTACTCAAATTCTAATGTCTATAATCACCATGTCTCCCAACTGTTTAGAGGTGTAATAGGTGCTTGATTTTATTGGATGAAATTATTGTTTCCTACTACACTGGACTACAAGAAGTTTGAAAGAAATTGCTTAAATTTGTCATAGGCATTACTTGTATCACAAATTGCATAGTCATGTGCATCACACATTACTTTTTCTTGGTTAAATTTTTTTACTTCATGTTTCACTGCCAACAACGCATTTTCCTTTGCCAGTAACTCTTGGTACAATGATTCTATCATTTTATCTTTCTTATCATGAAGATTTAGGAGATTATTTACCCATTCGTCCACTTATTCCAACTTTTCTGTTAGTTCACTAATGTGTTTTCCAGTGTAATCAACAATTTCTTTAAAAAAATTGCCCCCTATTGAATTGTCTAGTTTATGTAGCTTGTCAATTTCATGAAAAGCATATTCAAGATCTTACTGAAGAAGTTCAATTTCACGATAAGCATTTTTTAGTCGTTTGCCTCCTTTACCCATTTAGAAGTGTCGATTGAATCATGCTTGCTTGTCAATAATAAACACAACAAAAGGGTGTTGGGTACAACCGATCATGCACCCATCTTCCACAACAATGATGGGGGCATTGGGTACCACTGAGCTTGCACCCCAAAGATTACAATCGATTTTCCTTCAAGCAGAAACAGGGTTCTTCCTTTAAATGAGTACAATTTTGAAATCCCCACTAGATATTTTGTGTGATTACAAATTCTTTCAAAAATGTAATATTTCTCAATAATGGGCAGTAAAATAAACTTTGAATCTCTTTAGAATTGTGTTTGAACCTTTATGGTTCTTTTCTTTTCCCCTTTATGTTATTAGATAAAAAGTTTAACATGTATCACATGCGCTTGTGAAGACATCATGAGTAGAATCACAGTAGTGGTTTCCAGCTAGATAAAAATCCTTTCAAGTTGTTGGTGACACTGAAGTTTTTCCTTGTCTGTAATGACTGCATCATTCCTAATTCCATATCCAGTAAATTGCTTGAGAACTACCTGCTGCTGTTTGGTGACTTGCTCTCATAGCTTGGTGGTTTTTTTCGGCAGTTAAAGAAACCTCTAAGCCTAGAGCTTCATTATGGGCCCTATTTGAATTAGAGCTGAGTTGGAGCTGAGTTGGAGTCAGAGTCTAAGTTTTAAAACATTTAAAACAACCAGCTATGACTGGAAAACACCCAAACTGGTCCGAATTGGTTGGTTCTGATAGCTTCGAATATAAATATGACTCTTAGCTTGAAATAATTTTTTCACTTCGCCATTCTCTATATCTAAATTAAATTCAATTATAGCAGTTCCATATTGCCTTTTGAGTTACCACTCCTTTTGTTTATAATCTTGCCTTTTGCAACCTTCACCTATTCTATATCCTTGTTTTTCCCAATTTACTGGGTGACTGTACAAACAATAATGTAAGTAGTAAAGATAGAAGTAACTGCAAAATTAAGGGTTATAGAACTCAAATTGACAGTGAGGCAATGGAATTTTAATAAAGTTAGTAATGAAAAGTAATTTGGGGAGTTACCAGCCTATATACTGGTATACAGGGGATACATCATGAGTATAGAGGTATATACTGGTACATAGACATGAGTATATACCATATCCTGGTATGTTTTTTCATGGTATTTCTTCTCCATCCATGCTCTAAGAATTGGGGATACATCATACACTATTGAACCCCAATAATAGAGGCATCTCTGTGTAGGTCAGAAATATGGAAACCATTGAGGGAAGATTGATTCCAAGGTAGAGGTAAGCTTCCTTTTTTCCCTTTCTCTACACAGAACACACAGCTAATCCATTGAGACTCTTGAATATGGTGAATCTGCTAAGCCATAGAAAAGGATTCTCCCATGCTCCAAGTATGGGGAATATATCATGCATTCTTGACCCCTGGTAATAGAGGCTTCTTTGTGTAGGGTAGATAAATATTAAAAACCATTGATGGGATTGATTCCGAGGTGGAGATAAGCTTCCTTGTTTTTGGCATCTTTGTGCAGGGTAGATAAATATAAAAAACTATTGTTGGGATTGATTCCAAGGTGGGGATAAGCTTCCTTGTTGTTCCTTACTATTGAAGAGGAAAAACAGAGCTAATCTATTAAGACTTGAATATGGTGAAGTACTAAGCCATATAAAATAATGTAAAATGAGTGAAGTTTTCCTTCTTAAGTATGGTGGGTCTCCATGCTGTATTTGCATCACTTGTCAACCAACCTATGGAGGATAAATTGACACAGGTTTTCACATTGCAAATTAACATTCATATGTCATGAAATCTACCCCAGGTTTTCCACATTGCCCTTATTGCAACTATTGTTTTTGGTGCACTTGAGTTTGCTGCCTCAATCGATGATTTAGGTATTACATCTTGTCCCTTTGTCTTTGTCTTGGATTTTTAAGTCTTGATGCTTATCTCATAATTTTATAGAAAACTTCTATTAGCCATATTTGTAGTCATGGAACCAAATATGGAACCTGATGATGGGCTGAGCTACTGAGCCTGAAACATTGAGAAATTAAAACCTTACACTATGTTTCCAAAATTCTGAAGCAGATTTGTAGCTATGGAATCAGATTGTATTTGGTTGTCCTATTTTTATTCTTTCTTGGCTTGTATAATTATGCAAGGGAAAAAAACACTATTAGATGCTTCTTAATAGAGTACTATGATACCATTAAATGTACAGTCAATAATGAATCAATGATGCTCGAGTTATTATGAATCTCTGAAGTAAAAAATTGACAGTAAAAGACATTTCTCTTGGCACTACTTGCTGGATTTGTATGTAGAGATTCCTATCTTTATCATTGATCACCAATAAATCTCTCTTTCTTGCGATTCATCTGAACTTGTAACTTTGTTCATATATCCCTTTAAAGTCTTCAAATCCTGTTATTTGTTTGTTTTGTGTGCCTTCAAAATATGTTTGACATTTGATAAGCTGTCCAGATAAGTCATGCTTCTATCTTCTTGGGTATTTTTAGAAGGGTTCTTTGAAATTCTTCAACATGATCATTAAGTCTTGAACTAATATATTTGAAGTATCGTCCTATGGATAGACTCCATTTCTTATATTAATCCTTACCAAATGTATTACTCGCGCAATTTACAATTGTAATAGCTAAGTCGTGCATGTCTTACATACAAGCTTGAATGAGAAAAATGTATGGACACATCGAATACAAAATGTTTTCAAGACTTAAATAACCTCCTAATCAATTTTGTGAATTAAAGAGTGCTTTATTGCTTGTAGACAGTTATACCCAACACTTGTTTGAATTACAAGGATTGGTGTTTTTATTGGAGCAAAAATTTAGAAAAGCATTGTTTAAGCCCTATACAGGAAAACTAATAGATGAGTTAAACTGTAATCAATTATGTTTTTATAAGAACTGTGGAACTAGGGGTTCAAAATGTTGAGATTCGAGAATACATCACATAATGCAGTTAATCCCGAAACTCCTGATATAAATGTCATCAACTATGTTTTTGCAAGCTCTGTAGAGAGGTCTTTGAGTTATGAGTTCAGCAAGGCCCTAAACTTGTGTCCAAGATCCTGCTAGAGTAGATCTGTATGAATTTGGGGTAGCAAAGGAAACCCAGAAGAGTAGGTAGAGGAGCACTAATTGAAAATGAGAATGCAAATATATTACTTGATTGGAACTGAGCAGGTTGCTGATAATGAAGCTGAACTGATAGCAATATATCAAGGCCCAGAAACTCGTTTAAGTTTGGAGAGCACTAAATTGATAATCAAGGTCCATTAGAGATTTCTTGTTAGTAACAAGTTTCACGGCAGCAGAATGGAATGGGCATATCGCAATTTGAAATCATGGGACTTATATAATTTAGTGGAAAAATTGAAATGTTTGGCAAGAATGTTTATGAAATTACACTGTTTTAACTTAGAAGTTTAAATACTTGGGCAGATATGTTAGTGTTATGGTGTTTAATATGGTCTTGCTGACATGACCCATTAAGGGGCGCCTTTTGGTACCATTGGTTTGTGCTAGTAAAGCCATAGTGGTCTGCCTATGGTCACATGGGTTGTTAGTGGGAGGCTGTAGTAGTTCCCCACCTAGGGTTAGGGGCTACATCTAAGTTACCTTAATACCAATTTAAGGGGTATCTCAATCAACCTCATTATGTCAACAAGTTGTATCAAGAAAGTGCATAATATACATTGCATTTATGGAGTTTTGGGTGTCTGGTAGATGCACATATCTTGTGTATTTGTGTTTGGGTTTATTGCTTTATGTTAATTATGTATTGGGTTTAATCATATTAATGATTTTAATGCCCTAACTCTAACATGGTATTAGAACAAGTGTTTTTTCACTGTGACCTTCGTGGAATATGTGCATGAAGCATGAGTTGATTTAGGAGCTATGTAGAAGAATCCAACTTTGAAAGATAGTGTTAGCCTTTGTAGGATTTGTTGGAGACATTGTGGCCTTTGCAACTCATTTTCATGATCTATTGTGTGTGTTCCTCTTTTTCTATGAGCCTGTTTTTGGAAGATAGTGCGAGTCTTTGTAGAAGAGTTTGTAAGATTTGTTGGAGTCAATGTAGCCTGTGCAACTCATTCTCATGATGGTTGTGTGTGTTCCTTTTCTATTATCCCATTTTAGATGAGAAAACAGGAGGGATTGTGTTTTTTATTGCCAAATAAAATCAACAAAGTTGTAGGTGATTAACACGTGTGCTTAAATAGATCAAAGTAAGCTTGTATGCATGTGAGTTCAATTTTGAGTATTTAATGTTTTTTTGGATCCCGAGCTTGACAATGCCACATGTCTCTTAACTACTTCAAGCGTGACCTTTTCTTGGTACATATTTTTTTGGTCACAGATTTGGAATGTGTAATTTTTTTGTGAGTGCAACCCTTACAAATTGAAATTGTGCGACTAACTACAAGCCGTTAGTTTGTTACTCTTACATATAATTCCTTGATTATGAACCTATGATTGGTGAACTTTCCAATGAGCTTTCAAATCTAAACAACCTTATAACATGACAATCCAATTGGCATATTTCTAGTTTCAGCTAAACTGAGATCAATTGCGCTCTACCTATTATTGAACCAAGATATCATCCTCGATCCCAACTCGAGGCAATGACTAGGAGTACTCTTGCTTCTGCTTGCATCCCTTGTGCATTTGAATTTACAATTCCATGCAATAGTGACTCTACCTCTCTCATACCTCATGCCATAATGAACTTTGCCATCTAAATTTTTGTGCACATGTTTGACAACATTTTAATGAATTTGACTAGGTTCAACCATGAATTCACCAAAAGTATTCATTGCAAAAGAAATATGATGCCTAACATTCACAAGGCACACAAGTGAACCACTCCAATTCCTATTCAAAGATGTGTTTACCAAATCGAAATCTAAATTAGCAACATTAGATTTGGAACCATAGGAGTGGCCAAGGATTGCGGTCTAGCATGTGAATTCTCTTTAGAATCTCCACTTTGTGCCGAATATATAGATGAAAAACCTATATTAGACCCAGAAATCTACTGCACAAGGCCAATTCCTTTCATGTCATATCCACTTGCCAACTTCTTCTTACATCATGCAATGTGCTTATCATAGCTACCTATAAGTATCAAATTATTTACATATAGCTACCTAGATTCCATCTATGTTGAATCCTCTTTCAAATGAAGAGACCTACATATCTTTGGTCCTAATGATGTATTAAAACTTAAACACATCCACCAAAATATATCAAAAGACAATGATATCTATAGCATATCTCAAAGTAAACTTGCCACTGAATACAATTTTTTATTATTATTAATATACAGTATCCCATCGGTTATCCAACGTTAAATTTCATCCAATCCGACGAAATTGTTGTGGCTCTGATGGTAGAGTGTAGTAGGAAATCCGATGGCCTTTCCGTAGGAAATCCGACGACATTGCTGTAGGAAATCCGACGGCATTGCCGTAGGAAATCCGACGGCCTTGACGTAGGAAATCCGACGGCTTGTCCGTAGGAAATCCAACGGCCTGTCTGTAAAAAATCCGATGGTCGTTCCGTAGGAAATCCGACAGCCTTGGCTTGGCTATCCACTATCTGATGTTATGCCACCAACGAAAAAAAAAATTGAGAGTGTCGAATACTCGACAGGTTAGTGTCGAATTTCAGACATGGTAGCCGTCAAATTTTGGCCTCAAATTTTGTTGTGATGGAGTTCACAACTTCTTCATAAAATTAATCTATCAAAAGTAGGTCAGAAAACTCATTCAAGTGAATAAAAATATATTTTAAAGACATGTTGTTCAGTTTTTCGCTTTGTCATTTCTTGAGGGAGGATTTTCCCCATGTGGTTTTGCTTCTTTCCTCACTTTTATGGACATGAATAATTGTAAAGGGTGACCATAGCCTTATTGCTAGGACCTATATGCACATATATGCATTAATATTTCTAATTATTTCATATAAATCCGTAATAAAGTCAAACATAAAGGGGGGTGTTGGAATATTATAAATCCACTCCATACTTGGGATAACAATATTTAATAATTTTTGATTAATTTCCTATCCACTGGCCTAGATAGTTGGCATCCACTTGCACCACTTGGTAAATACTTGGCATATATAACCTAGGAGAGCCTTTATAGTGATTTTAGATAGATCTTGTCTACTTGATTGACTACCATATTTAGTAACTACACCTTCCTGCAGATTCTATCTTTATCCTACTTTATTTCTACTTTTCAGTGGATAAAGTAAATCTAGTAAAGTAGGAAACATATATATTTTGTTTCTTACCTATCCTCCATGATTTAATCTTGAGATTACATTATTAGCATGTTTTTCCATCACTCATTATTCATCCAATTCATGAGGTCCTTGAAATACTTGGAAAGTTCTTTAGTCACCTATGGGGGTTTATCATATTTAGTAAGCCTGCTTTATTAGCTAGCATGATTTGTTTCCTAAGCAATTTGATTTTACCTCTCAAGGATGTATTATTTATGTACACTATGTTGATAAATAATACATGGAAATATTATGGATCATTCTCCACTTCTCTTGTGATTAATTTTCATTATTCTTCTCTCTATTTTCTTCTTTGTGCATGCTTGTGAGAAATATCTTGTAGCTATATCTTTATCACATGTTTTCACAAGGTATTATAAGCCTCAATTTCTACAACATTAAGAAGAAATGAGTTCAACCAAGATAATGGATTTAATATCCCCTTAGTAAGACATTCCATAATGGATTATGAGAATATATGTGTGGGGATGTATCCTACACCAGCATAGATCCAAATCCTAGGCTCTATCAAGCGCCGAGAGGGATCAAATCTCTCTAGGTGCAAATCTCAAGGAGTTATCATCTTTGGGGTTTCCTATATATAACCATTGATTTGATTCAAACTAAAAGACACGTATTTTTATTTAAGGTGAACATATAATATTTTAATTATTAATATTTAATATTAGTTATGGACGACATATAATATTTTTTATTATTTCTTATTTTTTAGGAACTAACATTACAACATCTCCCCCATACATGGTTTTAAAGCCATGTGTAAGGCCCTTTTAAAATGATGGGTTGTTTAGGATGCCTTTTACATGTTCTTACAACCATTTGCAAGGCCCTCCTAAACCATGTACAATAAAACCATGGGTTGTTTAGAAGGCCTTGCACATGGTTTTAAAACCATTTGCAAGGCCCTCTTAAACCATGTACAATAAAACCATGGGTTGTTTAGGAGGCCTTGCACATGATTTTAAAACCATGTGTAAGGACAACATTTTTTTGCGGATAATTCAATTTTTATTTTTTATTATTTTGTTAGGTAGGAACATTACAACATCTCCCCATATTGTGTTGCGTTTTTGGCGGGCATTTGTTTTGGTGGATAATTTATTTTTTATTTTTTATTGTTTTGTTAAGTAGGAACGTTACAACATCTCCCCCATTTGGTTGTTTTTGTGGCCGACATTTATTTTCTCACACAATTAATTTTTTATTATTATTTCGTTCGTAACAAACATTACACAATCTAATATGGACAAGCATTACTAGATCTCCCTCATAACAAATGTTACAAGATCTTCCTCATACTGGGCTGTAGAGCACCTCTCGGAGCAATTAATGGGAATGTATAATTTACCCCCTACTGAACTACATGCTAATGCATGACTGATACATAAAATTTCAATAATTGCTATGATTTGCACACAAAAGGTGTCTCAAATTAAGACAATTTACTTTAATGTACACTATGTTTATCAATAATACATGGAAATATTTATGGATCATTCTCCACTTCTCTTGTGATTCAGTCTCATTATTCTTCTCTCTATTTTCTTCTTTGTGCATGCTTGTGAGAAATATCTTGTAGCTAGATCTTTATCCTGTGTTTTCACAAGGTATTAGAAGACTCAATTTCTACAACATTAAGAAAAAATGAGTTCAACCAAGATAATGGATCTAATATCCCCATAGTAAGACATTCCATAATGGATTATGAGAATGTATATGTGGGGATGTATCCTACATTAATTGAAACATTTAATTTACCCCATCCTGAACTGCATGCTATTGCCTCTCTGATACATAAAATTTCAATAGTTGCTATGATTTACGCACAAAATGTGTCTCAATTTAAGACATATTACTTTAATGAACCTTGCAAGTATCCATAACCTTCAAATGAACATGGGTCTAGTTGGATTTTGTAATGTACCCAAATAAATATTCAATCACACTAACTTCAATTTAAGTAGTTCTAGGATAGGATTTTAAAATTTAAGACTCAAACACCTCTAGAGTCCCCAAAAGTTCCCAACATGGATTTTAGTATCTAATATAGCTTAAGGACATCCTACAACAACCTTAATTAGACACCCAACTTCAACAACTGCACATTCTTTGGGTGCATCACGCCTCGGTAGACTCCTTTGGCTAAACCAAAGGCCTTAAGGGAATGGACTCATGACTTATGTGGAACCCAATATTATAGTGTAGAAATGGAAGTGGATGGACTGTATCTAGCCCAAGATTATTTGCAAGGTTATGGACTCAAATATTAAGTGATACTCTGTGATTTGGAGAGAGTAGGGAAAATATTGAATCTAGAACAATTCAATTAGGCATTTTTCAAGCGAATTTGAGTGGAATTGGGAGGTCACAAATTGAAGGTTTGGGGATTGGGATAGGCTCTAAGTTGTCAACACCTGTAGAGTGGTTGAAGTCTCACCTGAGATGTTGGAGGGAGATATGATGGAACCAAGTTTCCACAGAATAGGGGAGGACAATGTGCATCAACTTAGCATATTAGCATGGCATTAATAGATCATTAAACTTATGCATTTGCATGGCCATTCATTATCATTCTTCAACTGATCACATCATTTAATCATAGTTGCAATAAACATATCGATGCATAAACAAATCCAACATGATAACATCATTTAAAATAGAGAAACATTGCATCATAGATCCATGTCGCAGATTCACAAACATTCATCATTGAGTCACAACAAACAGTAAAACAGTAAAACAGAAAAGAACACAGTGATTTAGATCAGCTTCAGTCTTGTCATATTACTTCCATGTAAAACCACAAATTCTCTAGAATGGTTCACAGATAAATATATCTCAATTTGGTTTCTCCAAAAATATTCTCAACAAGGATATCTAACATTTTCAATTCAATATCTACTTATAGGCTTGTGCCTTTACATTCAAGGTCCAGTTAGACAATATTCATAACTAATTCTTAACTGATTCTACAAATTAATGACCAATATCCTCAAAATATGGTCCAAAACAACAAAAGGCGATACAAAATATATAAAATATTCTATTCTCTGCCTTATGTGCCATCTTCCACTTGCGCAGTGTCTTTGAGATTGCACAGCATCCGTGATGATGGGTAGCTAACTTACACCAAAACCCTTGCAAAAAGGCCCCCAACACAATCTTGTGGCTCTCCCTTGAGCCACGCTAAATGGACATAGAGTACTGAGTAATATTGATATTGAAATCTTCATACTACTGAGGAATCTCCTTCACCTATCCTCTGATATTTTATTCTCTCTCCTAGCTTGTCGTCAGATCATGGGTGACTGGGTGCTCAACCATCTTCTTAGAAATATACTTTTTACCTTCTTGCACGGCCTACAACATAGCAAGTGCCTTACCCAAAATTTGCAAGATGATATCCTCGAACTCATCTAACTGTTTAGTGTGCTTTCCCTGATGCTCCTGGGCCTTCCCAACGCGTTGTTGCAACTCCTTCATCTCTGCAGAGCACATAACCTGAACCATTGGTGGCATAGTTCTCAATTTCATCTTTAGTGTCACTAGCATCCTTTCTGCTTCCTACAACTATGTGGTCACTTGCACCAACTTCTCATCCTGCACTACGTTTCCCCAAAACTGCATAGTTGCATCTGCCACTTTCTTTGCCTCTTGCTCCAACTCATCGAGCTGTGCCGCCAAATATTCTATAGCACTCTTCCACTCTACTATTTTCTCTGGTGGTGTGTTTGGGTGCACCAAAGCCTCCAAAATGTTGTTGTCCCTTTGTAACTGGGAAATGACGGCCCCAAGTCATTACACTCTGGCCATGACATCCAACTCCGCAGTACTCTCCAAGACATGCTGACAAGAATCCACAACTGCTTCTTCCAACTTGACTTGGATATCAAAGAGATGTTCCTTCTTAACAACGATGCGATCATGTTCCTTCTTCAACTTTGTAATATCCTTAGTTCTATTCACCCTCAATTCCTCTTGCGCTTTCTTCAACTCTTTGATTTCCTACACTTTCTCTTCCAAAAACTTCTCCTTCGCTTCCTACAATTCCACAACCTCTTTCTATGCTTTCTCCTCTTTCTCCTGCGACCGCAAGAATCGATTGCTGACTTCTTTTTGTCTGTATTCCAACTCCTGGTTGGTGACTCATTGCATGTGTACCAATGTCTGTGTGGAAAACATGTTGATATCCAGTGATATGTCCTGCAACTGCTGCAGGGAGGTCTTAAAGTCCTCTCTTCGAGCGTCAATCATAGTCAGGGGAATTTGAACATTCCTAACCCGTGGCTCAGTGCTGATTGATGCAAAATCATACATAGTCACACTTTCAGGTGCTATATTCAAGACAAAATCATATAATTAATCAATTTTTGTTCTTCCCTCTATGAATCCCGCCTGCACAGATTTCATCATTTCCTTTGCTTCCGCATCGGTTGCATCTGTAATGTCCTTGACAATTCGATTCAACTGCACCTCCATNTCTTACCTCTATGAATCCCGCCTGCACAGATTTCATCATTTCCTTTGCTTCCGCATCGGTTGCATCTGTAATGTCCTTGACAATTCGATTCAACTGCACCTCCATTGATGAAATGGTGCTACTACTTTCACCCTGCTCCATGCACCTATTTGTTCTTAACTTGTTGAACATGCATCTTGCTTCTGGGTCCGTAGGTGTCTTTGTCGATTCTTGGTCTGAATCCTGATCACTCTGTTGGTCATCCTTATGCACGGGATCAACAGATGCATCTGTTGGGGGTCCTTTCAAGACTTCTTCTGCACTAACTGGTTCTCTCCATTCTACAGGTCAATCATTAACCATTTCCTTCAACTCTGCATTAGACAATTTATAAGGCGTCGACAACCATTCCTTGTCTAGGTCACGTCGTGCTTAGACATGAATGGCATATGGTCCAATTACAAACCGTGCAATCCTTTTATACTTTGTTGCGGCTTCCTCAGATAACCTTGGAACTTTCAATACTGCCTCCTGCAATGCTTCCCAATAGATCCAAAATTGAATTGCATAGTCCATCAATCTTTCAGGCTCTTTTACCCACCATAGATTCTAATATCGTGTGCCCTTATAGAATTTTACCGCTTCTACATCCATTTCCTGATAGTCATCTGGCTCCATCCAAGCCACTAGCATGATCAAGATGAGTAACCAACTATATTTAAATGGTCTCTCGCCCTCCTTCACTGCTACTGCGTCCTCCTCCAATAGGTTCATGAGAAAGAGTGACCAGTTCATTTGTACGCCTTGCACATACTACTTAGCACATGCAATCACCCCCGAGTTTCAATTGGACGAGGAGGTTCTTCCTGCCACTTTTCTATCCAAAATCCTTGCGCCAATACGTGCCACTTAGTCATTGATATTGTTGATGCGGTAATCCCTCCCATCGTGCTCTAAAGCATAGCACTTCATATGATTGTCGATGTGGTAAGCCCTCCCATCGCGCTCTAAAGCATAGCAATTCATCAAAATCGGCAGAGGTATTAGATTTTTATCATTTAATCAATATGATCTAGGATATTATATAAGAGAATAACATGCACAACAATAATCACAAGAGACAAGAAACACAAAGAATTTTCCTTGGGGAAACCATAAGGGAGAAAACCCCGCAACTTCCTCAGAAATAGAATGAGCACCAAAAGAAATAGTAAAACCCAAAGATACAAAGATGGTCTTCGCCAGTTGTTCTCTCTCTCACTTGTGTGAGCTACTCCTCTCTCACCCATGCGCTACTATTGAGTGGGCGTGTGTTTCAAATAGAGAGTCTCACTCTCTATTTATACTTGTTTTCCATTTGACTTTGACTCTTATAGGCCCGACCATAGTAGGAGAGTCTAATAACCCTAATACCCCTCAACTGTGGGTACTATTTCCCTAACTTACAATGAAGGGTTAAGCTTAATTAATTTATTATATTAATGACTCTCCCGATTGGAGGAATAAACATCTCCGTCAAGTTATAATGAAATACAATATAAAGTATACAATACATTTTGAAGTTACAAATACATCAGCAGTCCCTCTTAACTAGGAAGGTAGTCTCTTGACATAGTTCATCAACACAAGTCTTCATCACTGGATCATCATCAAAGATGGATCATCATTAAAGTTGGATCATCATCAAATTTGGATCATCATCAAAGCTCCCGCTATCTCGAGAAAATGGTGTTATCTCTCAATTCTACTCATCATAGGAAGTTCTACAGAGCAAGCATTTTTCATGCTAGACGTAGGTCTCAACACTTATATCTGACCATGGGAGGCCCATCTTGCCACCATGTTGGAAAGGCCTAGAACTTACATATGACCATGGGAGTCCCATCCTGCCACCATGTCAGAAAGGCCCAGAACTTACATCTAACCATGGGAGGCCGAGCCTGCCACCATGTTAGAAAGGCTCATCACTTACATTCGACCATGGGAGGCCCAGCATGCCACCATGTTGAAAAGGCTCAGCACTTACATCCGACCATGGGAGGCCCAACCTGCCACCATGTCAGAAAGGCTCAGCACTTACATTTGACCATGGGAGGCCCAGCTTACCCCCATGTCAGAAAGGCTCAGCACTTACAATATTCGACCATGGGAGGCCCAACTTGCCACCATGTCAGAAAGGCTTAGCACTTACATTCGACTATGGGTGGCCCAACTTGCCACCATGTTGAAAAGGCTAATCACTTACATCTGACCATGGGAGGCCCAGACTACCACCATGTCAGAAAGGCTCAGTAATTACATCCGACCATGGGAGGCACAACGTGCCACCATGTCGAAAAGGCTCCGCACTTACATCTGACCATGGGATGCCCCACCTACCACCATGTCATAAAGGCTCTACACTTACATCTGACCATGGGAGGCCAAGTAACCACCATGTCAGAAAGGCTCTTAGACTCATCACTTCCCCTTGGAAGGAACCTCAATCTGAAGAATGCCAAGATTCTCTCTGAAGTACTCAAACTTCACTCTAGCCATTTATAGCATAGAATCACATCAGGGCTAATTACGTCCAAGGATAACCTGCGAACTTCCCCAAGATTGATTACATTCAAGGAAAAACTACATGAATGTTTACGTATAAGCAACCTACGAGCTTCGCTAGGATTTTATGCTCAGAAAACCTGTCTCACCAGCTATGCTAGAATTCCCTCTTTCAAAATATCTCAATCTGGATCACAAACTGGAGATTCACTACTCTTCTTATTCTTCTGCTATACTCAGTGCCATGGAGGATTGCTTCCTTCTAAACCAAGAGATCACACCTGATCCCATATTGAAGCAGGACACCGAAGTGCTCTTCCTCTCAATGGAACTATCTACCTAATATGAATCCACATAAAATTCTAGGTTAGTCTTTTGATTTGTATCATACTTGATCCCATACTCAATTGTACCCTTTAGGTACCTCACTGTATGCTTTGCAACCATCAAGTGAACATGTCTCGGATTTGTTAGGAACTGGCATAGGTTTTTCACAGCAAAACATGTGACTGGTCTCGTATTCATCAGGCACATCAATGAACAAATCATCTGATGATACATCATAGCATCAACCAACTCTAATGAAGCATCACTCAATAGCTTCACGATCGATGCCATAGGTGTGTCCATGGCCTAGCAATCCATCATCTTGAACCTCTTCAGGATATCCACTGCATGCTTCCCTTGTCCAAGGGCGATTCCATCTGCACTCTTCCACACCTTCATGCCTAGAAAGTAGTGAATCATACCCAAGTCCTTCATCTCGAACTTAGCAGCAATTCTCCTTCTTGCAACTTTAATGAGTTACTATTTCCCTGTCAAGAACAAGTCATCGACATATAACAGGAGAATCACTGGTCTTCCACCTTCAACCATGAAGAAAAGGTTGGAATCTACTTTACTCTTAGTAAATCCTAGATCCATCAGTAATCTATCCATCCCGTCATACCATGTCAAACCTCAGGATCTTCTGCAGTCACTCCCTCTGAAGTGAAGCATCATTCTCCCTCTACCTTTCATACTCTATGTATTGAAACATTCTGTTGATCTTTCCTATGATCCAAATGCATTAGTTGTATGCTTAGAAACATTTCATAAGGAATATTCATAATGGAAAATTCTTATGCATAAAGATATAATCATGCAACTATTTTATCCAATACAACATTCATCCATATCTCATGAAAAATTTCTAGATTCCTTCCATCTCTACCATGACATCATTGAGATTGTGCACTAATCCAATACATCAACAAAGAGGTTTTATTCTACATAAGTAGTAATGGAGTGTTGTATAGCACCATGGGATACTTAACCATCACATGCATATGAGTAGTATACTGTTCATTATTCTATCATGCATAATACATTTCACAACTAACCAATGTCAAATAAACAACTAGATATATAGGAAAAGACAATTCAAATACTTATCTTTATTTGTTTTGTGGGTAGACTCCTTCTTGTGCCTTCATCTTTATCATCTTCTTCATTCATGAAATCATCATTTCTTATCCAAATGCTGAGATGGATGAGAGGTTTTTTAAGAATTGAGTCCTTTATATCCATCATCACTTGAGGGATCTTCTTTGAATCATGAGAGATTGACCTTTAGTTGCTCCCATCTTCTCTTCTCTTATTATGAGTCGAGCTTCTTCTTGTGTGCACTCTTCCTAGAGTCTATTGATGGTAATCACTTCCTTCTGGCACACATTCCTTGAATGAATGAATCCCATGATCTTGGGAGGCCATTCAAGGTGGTTATAACAATATCTTTTTCTTCTTAAATTTCTTCATCATAGCAACGAACACTTCCTTTTGGTGTCTTCAAGGATTACACATGAGGAATGAGATGATCTTTAATAGAATCTGCAATGATTCTCTTGGCTCTATCCTTAGCTTCATCTCCCTCTGGATCCTAGACCTTTCTTATTGAAATACTGATCCAATTCAATTTATTCAAGGATCATAGAGGTCCTATGCTTCCATACTCAAAAGTTGTCAGCTTCACAAAGCTTGTCATCAAGCTGGTGTGATTATTCATTTTGAAATGAGAACCTCAAATGTAAATAGCAAAAATTTAGATCTTACTGATTTGAGGTGTCTGTCCTCATTCCGGATCTGGATAATCTAGGGTTTGTTAGAGAAACCTTAATTTTAAAAACTTGGAATTTCAACCTTCAGATTGGATAGAAATATGGGCCTCTTCAAGGAGAGATGTTCAATGTATTCCTTTTCTAAAAACAACATAGGGAAGCTCCTGGAACAGGAAGCCCTAGTTGTCCAATTTATTTTGTATAAATTCCTGATATTGTTTCTACAGTATCTCCAAACTTACTACTCCTCACTGTCTAAACATCTATACTAAGGTATCCTTATATGTCCTCTTTCTAACACCACATATTAGAGCAAAATTGGTTTCACCAATTGGGATGTATGCACATTTTTCCAAGGATACTTATTTCAGGATTGTTCAGAATAGCAAACTTGTATGAAATGCCATGTGTCACTATTTCACATTCGGGGTCTAAATAATTTACCACAAAAATTATAGTCCATTCCCTATCTAGAACATTTTGAGAAATTTCATTTGGAGCTTTGTAGCCTGATATATAGCAATTTTTCCTAGGTGACCTGTTTAAGGCTGAATCTTGGGAGAGGCTAGAACCTTGAATTGGAGGAATCATATATCCTCAAATATAGAGAATATGAGGCTGAAACGTTTAAACAAGGTTCATCAAACAATTATATTCATCATATAAAGGTTTTGAATCATTATCCTTCCCCAATATTGAGATATAGCGAATGCACCAAAATGACTATTTTTAGTCTTTTAGGGTTTTCAAATTAGGCTTTGAATTTCCCGGAGTTCTACCCAACCAAAAACTTAGATCTTGGTCACTAAATTTCAATTTTTAGGAGGAGAGAAATCCTATGTTGGGGTCACTCAAAAATTCCTCTTCTATGAAAAGCCCCTAATTTCCCGCAGAAATGACCGGTAAAAAACTGAAAATGCGTGAATCAGTTTCTGCTTCGATAGAAAGATGCGCCCTTCAATGGAGAGTTAGCCTAGCCTCCTTTTGCTAATGATCTATGGAGATATACCCAAAAAGTAAGAATCCCTAGATTTTGTAGCTGCACAGTGTCTTATTCTCAAGTTAGCTCTGATACCATGTTAGATTTTTATCATTTAATCAATATGATATAGGATGTTATCTAAGAGAATAACATGCACAACAATAATTACAAGAGACAAGAGACACAAAGAATTTTTCTCGGGGAAACCATAAAGGAGAAAACCCCACAACTTCCTCAGCAATAGAATGAGCACCAAAATCAAAAGTAAAACCCAAAGACACAAAGATGATCTCTGCCAACTGTTCTCTCTCTCACGTATGCAAGTTACTCCTCTCTCACTCATGCACTGCTGTTGAGTGAGTGTGTGTTTCAAATAGAGAGTCTCACTCTCTATTTATACTTGTTTTCCACTTTACTTTTACTCTTACAGGGTCAACCTCACTAGGAGAGTCTAATAACCGTAATACCCCTCAACTGTGGGGACTATTACCCCGGCTTACAATGGAGGGGTAACCTCAATGACTTTACATGACTTTATTATATTAATGACTCTCCTGATTGGAGGAACAAACATATCCATCGGGGTATAATGAAATACAATATAAAATATACAGGTGAATACATTTCAAAGTTGCAAATACATCAACATGAATCTACCTCATAGTCTCCAATTTGAATGTTCATGCACATTTCTTTCCTCGTGTTTTTCTTATGCAAAGAATTCACTGCAGAATCCTTTTGCCCCTTAGATGGTTGATGCAATAGAGCCTCAATATCGGCAAGAGCATCAGGATCTCTTACCAGTGACAAGCAACTCTCAAAGAATTTATGCAAGGTACCATGATTTTGTGATGGCCTGCCTCCAACGTGGAATCAAAATCAGTATGAATTTCATAAACAAGTAACTTATCAGAGTTTTTTCACATCTCATCTCGTGCTTCAAAGAATGTATCTTTCTCTGCATTGACGTTAAATTGGAATTTCTTCTTTCCATCTAACCAGACTTGTGGAATCGGACAATCTTCTCCGGTTGTCGCACCTCCGTGAGTGATAACATCGACATCAACATCCTACATTCTCGGCTTCACCGATATTGTCACAACCGTCGATCCTTGATTCTGGTTCAGCGGTGGATTCATAGGTTGATTCATGTTCTTATTTGTATTTCGATTCTAATTTAGATCAACTTCTATCTTGTCATATTACTTCCTAAAAAAACCATAGATTCTAGAGAATGGTTCACAGATCAACAGATCTCAATTCAGTTGCGATGATGTGCAACCCAAGGAAATCATGTTAGTGGAAGATGGCACACAAGGCGTAGAATAGAATATTTTATATGTTTTTTGTCACCTTTTGTAGTTTTGAACCATATTTTGCAGATATTTGTCGTTATTTTGTAGAATCAGTTAAGAATTAGTCAGGAATGTTGTCTAAGTAGACCTTTAATGTAAAGGCGCAAGCCTATAAGTAGATGTTGAATTGCAAATGTTAGATATCCTTGTTGTTATCAACCCAAAGGAAACTTCTCCGTCCGAGTGCTGACACTTCATATGTTGGCACACAAAAGGACACTTATGGATTGAAGGTTTCCTAAACACTATAGATGGCCATGACATGAGATGCATTCACTATCCAACCAGCTTGCCAGTTACCTTTTCATATGTTGAATGCCGTATGTGACTATCTCCACAGAAACTCGCATACATACGTGACTATCTCCATAGCATCATGCATGCTATACACGAGTATCTTCATTGCAACCCACATACAGATCTATACGCGGTTTCCCTTATAGAAACTTGTGTGTCATATGCTGGTTTCCAGTATCAATACTTTCGTACACATCCATTCAACATTAAAAATAATAAAACATGATTAATGGATATTTGTTGAGCCCTAATTTTTAACTATCTCAACTGTCTCAACCTGAGTCAACCTTCGAAACTGCTCTATTTCCTAAAGTATAAATAGAGGCCTTGGGGAGGGCATTAATCAATGAATATTGGAGAGCAAAGTTATGCTGGTGGTATATCTTTAGAAGTATTTGGAGCAACAGAGCTCATAATCCTTTGGTTGCAGAGGAGTCCTTGTTTCAGGCGTTGGGTTGTACACTTATCTCATTCACTATTGTTAATAAAGAGAATTCTTCTTCCAACCTTGTGTTGAGTCTCTTTCATGTATCATTGTTTGATGAATATTTTTGATTAAGCACTCTATATATTGTTCATCTAACTTGTTATATATACATGCATAATATTGTACTTGGAGAATTGTCTCTTTTACTATTTTCTGTGACATGGATCTATGATGCGATGTTTCTCTATTTTAAATGATGTTATCATGTTGGATCTATTTGTTCATCGATATGTTTACTAGAACTATGATTGAATGATGTGATCAATTGAAAAATGACAATAAATGGTTATGTGAATGCATAAGTTGAATTATCTGTTAATGTCATGCTAAGCTGATAAGTTGATGCACATTGTCCTCCCCTATTCTATGGAAACTTGGCTCCATCATCTCTCCCTCAAGCATCTTGGGTGAGACTTCATCTGCTCTGCGGGTGTTTCCAGACAAGGTAAAAACTTTATGGGCCGGTGCTTAGGGAGGTCATGATGGTTTGAATGTCGATAGAGTGGGAACCCCTGTCGACTTGTTTAGTTGGTAAAACTTTTCTCTGCCTTGTGCTCCATCTTCCACTTATGCGGTGTCTTTCAGCTTGTGCAGCATCCGCGATGCTACACAACTAACTTACCCCAAATCCCTTGCCAACAACTCACCAAGTAGCTATAACACTTTAATTCCTACTAGTTTTATGTTATGGAAGAGGTTCCAACTTCAGTTTGACTCTATAAGTTCATGGATATTAAAGAAGAGGTCATAATTGACAGGAAAGGAAATGTTTTCAATCTAGAACTCTATGTGTGCATTATTTACCATTCTAAAGAACAATTTTGGGGTTTCAAGTCATACAAAAGAGATGTTTTGACTATTTGTAAATCCTTTATGTATTATTTTTATGTTCAACAAACCCTACACTTCTCAGAATTTGTGGAATGGTGTGTTAGTAATTATTCTCCCGGTTAGCTGAAAATATGCACCTCTTGCGGACAGGAGTTGTTTCCCTAGATCTGAATGGTTCATATCTAGAAAAAACACAAACACCAAACGTTAAACTTCCCCTATATCTGGTTAATCAATCGAATGTAATTCCTTAATATTTCTCTCAAATGTTATCCTCGCTATCCTCGTAGAAGAACCTATAAAAGATGGAAAACAACAAGAGAAACATAATAGCATACAATATAATCAACTAGATCTATGCTCATGACCATGGAATCAAGCAATACATACATATGAAATAGTAAATATGGGAAATACAAGACATTTTTTATTAGAAATTATTGGAGAGACTACAACCTTCATGCCTTGGTGTTGAAATTTCCTTCCAATGGCTCCTTGCCTCTAACTTCACCTAGCCTCCAAATACTCAAGAATTATTTTGACAGAGTTTGGGTATGCAACACAATTCTTCCTCCTTTCACCCATGGGTGATGAGACAGTATTTAAAGGCATGGGAGGATAGGTATGGTTGAGGATCTCATGGGTGAGGTGGAAGGGAGATCCAAAAATGAAGGATCTCAAGCTCCAGCTGGTCCTAAACCATAGGGCTGAGGTTCCACAAAGGAAAGATTCGAGAAGCCTCTTGAAACGTCTCTTTTTTCCTTGAAAACTTGAGCACCGCTCCTTCAATGAATAATACAGGCAGTGTTAATGGGGCAACGCTTCTTGTAGTAAGGCTATATTCAATGGCACCACTTCTTGCTCATGTATTAGGAGCATTGCTAACTTGGGTAACGCTTCTTGTGAATGGGGAAAAAGCGTTAATAACTCAAAACAAAGAAAAATTGCAAGGGGGTAAATTTAACCTTCATTTCTCTAGAGAAAACCTTGAGGGATTAAAGCAGACCAGGGAATACCTATCTCATAACATGAGGGTGACGATATTTTGGTGTAACAGAATGTCCCCCCAAAGTATGATGGCTAGAGAGAAACGATAGGCATAATACTTTGATAGAAGAAGGTGTAGTCTCGAGGCAAAGGTCTAATGGCTGGAACTTCTCAAGCGTCACAAAATTTCTGGAGCACATTTTGATACATGTCCCAAATGACTCACAACATGGCTATCGATCAATACAACCCAGATCCATGTGAGATACAAAAAATCATGGCTACTAAAATACAATGTAGATCCATGCAAAAAAGACTCAAATTCGGACATAGCTACCAGACATACAATGTATATCTATGTCATATAGATGCAAATATGAGCACATCAATGAACATACAAATTTCAATCCATGCTAGGACTCATACAAAATACTCCATCGTAACTTGGGGAAAGAAATGAGCGCTTTTAACAGATACCCAAGGTCTTCGTCTCGTCTTCCACAAAGTACAATTCTATCCATGTGATTACAATGTCTTGATGTCGAACATGGTAGAAACCACTCGATTACCGGTCAATGATGTGAACCATTAACAAGTGCGAGGGCGATCACCATTGATGCCAATGATTCCCAAGGTATCGTAGTACAATTTCCTGAGTGTGAATAGATGGTTTGATGTCGAACACCTAGTTAAATATTTCTATCAAAGGTCAATGATATGAACCTATGTCGAGAGCAAGAGAATATGTCATTAAGGCATACAGATCTCAAGGTACTATATTTTTATTTCTAAGACTAATTCATGCATGATGAACTGATGTCAACAGGAATAGTCTCGTCGAAGGAGGGCCATGATGAATCCCACATCAACGACATGAAACTTGGAACAAAGTTCTGGAATTTTGAGTATGATGTAACCATAGGACTAAATCAAAATTAAATGACACAAAAAATAGTTTGACTATAGGTGTAAACTCTCAAAATAGTTTCCCTTTTGAACATAAGGTGGCACAACCGAAGACTTGGCAGCATTGACTTGACGGGGCAGAACACAATATGAAAATGGACAATGCATTCTTTGAAAGACTTGAAGGAGTGGCATGACTCATGAAAGTGGATCAAATTAGAGACAAGATGAATACCCAATTGACGGAATGAAATGAAAACAAGTGCCATGTTCAAAGGTGACTAACGACTGCCATTATTTCAAAATGTTTTCCCTTTTCCTTACTTTCCCATCATGATTGATGATTGCCTCTTTTCATTTTTACGAGTTCAAAGAGGGTAGCAAACGCTCGATATAGCTTGTCCTTTGGACAAGTCCAAAATCATATGTTTTATGAACCTGAGAAAGTATGGGTTCAAATACGCACCTCCTACAGACAAGAGTTGTTTCCCTAGATCAGAATGGTTCTTATCTAGAACAAAACACAAACACCAAATTTTAAACTTCTCCTAGAGATGGTTAATCACTCGAATGTAATTCCATGATATTTATCTCAAAGGTTGTCCTCGCTATCCTCATAGAAGAACTTGTAAAATATGGAAAACAACAAGAGAAACATGATAGCATACAATATAATCAACTAGATCTATGTTCATCACCAAGGAGTCAAGCAATACATACATATGAAATAGTAAATATGGGAAATAAAAGACATTTTTTGTTAGAAATGATTGGAGAGACTACAACCTTCATGCCTTGGTGTTGAGAGTTCCTTCCAATGGCTCCTTGCCTCTAGCTTCACCTAGCCTTCAAATACTCAAGAATTATTTTGCTAGAGTTTGGGTATGCAACACAATTGTTCCTCCTTTCACCCATGGGGGATGATCCAGTATTTAAAGGCATGGGAGGATAGGTATGGTTGAGGATCTCATGGGTGAGGTGGAAGGGAGATCCAAAAATGAAGGATTTCGAGCTCTAGTTGGTCCTATGCCATAGGGATGAGGCTCCACAAAGGAAATCTTCAAGAAGCTCTTGAAACTTCTCTTTTTTCCTTGAAAACCTGAGCACCACTCCTTCAATGAAGCAGAAAGACAGTGTTAAGGGGGTAGTGCTTCTTGCAGTAAGGCTAGAGGTGGTGGCACCACTTCTTAATCATGTATTAGGAGCATTGTTGACTTGGGTAATGCTTCTTCTCAATAGAGCAGGAGTGTTACCAGCTCAAAACAAGGAAAAATTGCAAGGGGATAAATTGAACCTTCATTTCTCTAGGGAAAACTTTGAGGGATTTGAGCAGACAAGGGAATACCTATCTCATAACATGATGATGACGATATTTTAGTGTAACAGAATGCCCCCCCAAAGTATGATTTCTAGAGAGAAACGATAGGCTTAATACTTTGATAGAAGAAGGTGTACTCCCAAGGAAAAGGTCCAATGGTAGGAACTTCTCAAACATCACAAAATTTCTACAACACATTTTGATACATGTCCCAAATGACTCACAACATGGCTGCTGACCAATACAATCTAGATCCATGTGAGATACAAAAAATCATGGCTACTAAAATACAATGTAGATCCATGCAAAGAAGACTCAAATTTTGGCATAGCTACAAGACATACAATGTAGATCTATGTCCTACAGATGCAAATATGAGCACAACCACGAACATACAAATGTGCATCCATGCTAGGACTCATACAAAATACTCCATCTCAACCAAGGGAAAGCAATGAGAGCTTTTAACAGATACCCGGGGTCTTTGTCTCGTCTTCCACAAAGTATGATTCTATCCATGTGATTACAATGTATTGATGTCGAACATGGTAGAAAGCACTCGATTATCGGTCAATGATCTGAACTATTAACAAGTGCAAGGGAGATCACCGTTTATGTCAATGATTCCCAAGGTACCCTAGTACAATCTCCAGAGTGTGAATAGATCTTTTGATGTCGAACACCTAGTTGAATCTTTCAATTAAATGTCAATTATGTGAACCTATGTCGAGAGTAAGATAATGTCATTAAGGCATACAAATCTCTATTCTCAAGGTACTATCTTTTTGTTTCTAAGACTAATTCTTGGATGATGAGCTGATGTTGACAGAAATAGTCTAGTCGAAGGAGGGCCATGATGAATCCCACATCAACGACATGAAACTCGGAACAAAGTTCTGGAATTTTGAGTATGATGTAACCATAGGACTGACTCAAAAGTAACTGACATAAAAACTTGTTTGACTACAGGTGTAAACTCTCAAAACAATTTCCTTTTTGAACATAAGGTGGCACGACCAAAGACTTGGGAGCATTGACTTGACAAGGTGGAACACAATGCAACAATGGACAATGAATTCTTTGAAAGAATCAAAGGAGTGGCATGACTCATGAAAGTGGATTGACTCAGAGATAAGATGAAGACCCAATTAACTAAATGAAATGCAAACAAGTGTCGTGTTCAAAGGTGACAAACAACTTCCATTATTGAAAAATGTTTTCCCTTTCCCTTAATTTACCCATCATGATTGATGAGTGCCTACTTTCATTTTTACGAGTTCAAAGAGGGTAACAAACAATATATATAGCTCGTCCTTTAGACAAGTCCAAACTCATATGTTTTACAAACCTGAGAAAGGATGGTTTCTTCCCAAAAAAGGGCCTTTCATCGTTTGATTTTATGAGTCTGATGAAAGAAAACTCATTTGTCATTTCATGTTTAGAGAGTCTGAAATGACTAAGAAAACTCTAGAAGGTCCTTTTTCGTATGATTTAGTCCCCATGGCCTGAAAAAGTATAAAATAATACCCAAGAGAACTCTTCTAGTCATGATTGGCTGGAATGTACCTTTTTTGTAAGTAGTGCCCCATGGTCCGAAAAAGGGTTAAACTATTGCCAGGAAGACTACTCTTTAGGTCCTTTCCAGAGCATGAAGAAGACAAGTTCACTCGACAATCTTTTCACATTTTAAGAGTTCGAAAATATCTTAAAGAAGACTCCATTAACCTTTTTCATGTTTCAATCCAGAGCACGAAAAAGTAATAAACTGAGCTCAAACCACTTTTCATTCTTTAACCAGAGCATGAAAAATGAAAAGTAAGCTCAACATGATCTTACTATTTTTAACGAGCTTGAAGATCAGTTGAAAGAATGCTCAGGTTATATGATTGATGTTTTAATGAGCTTGATACAAAGTAAGAACTATGCTCAAAACATGGTTTCATTTTTATGCAAGCTTGAAACCAAAAGGTAAAATTTTCTTCAGGAGTGGTTTTATTTTTTAATGAGCTTAAAACCAGAAATAAACATTGCTCAAGGTCACCTGTTTCATTTTTACACAAGCTTGAAACAGAAAATAACTATGCTTGGGGCTAGTTTTTATTTTTTAATGAGATTAACATTAGAAATAAACTATAATCAAAGACATCTATTTAATTTTTTAATGAGCTTGACACAAAGAAAAGGAACTATGCTCACTAACATGTTTCATTTTTTAACGAACTTGACACAGAAAAAGAACTATGCTCGCAGACATGTATTTCATTTTTTAACGAGCTTAACATAGAAAAGGAACTATGCTCATATACATCTATTTCATTTTTTAACAAGCTTGACACAAAGAAAAGGAACTATGCTCTCAAACCTATTCCTACCCAACATGATATGCAGAGGTTGGTAGATTGGACCCTTACATAAGACGTTAGCAGCTCAACTCCAGTATAATGTCTAGAGGCTAGAGCCGTGCCCCCCATTTCAAATATGATGGGAAGAAGCTAACTAGAATAAGGGTAAGGAATCACAAGAACATGAGGAACATTTAGGGCAGTTTGATTACTAAGAGTGATGCGATGGTCAGGTGTAACAAAGGAAATCTGATCAATGGTCAAAATATTCCCATCATGGGGAAAATGCATAACTCTAAAGAGTGTGGACACTACAGTCTTCATGGCGTAAACATAATCACGTCTAAGGAGAAGATTGAAATCTAAAGGACCTTGGACCAATATAACATCAATATAGACATATTTCCCTCCTAATGTAATAGGAAAATGAGGAAGGATCCCTAAAGGTGTAGTAGGTCTTTGATTAAAAGCCAGTATCTGATCAGTGGCTGGCACAAGGTGAGGTGAACCTAAAGCTTTCCAAGCAGTTGAGGATAGAATGATAATAAAATCCCATTCATCAAGAATAGTGCGAAGCATACACCTAGAAGTAACATTCACAACTATATGGAAAGGAACACTCAAATGAAGACGAGAGTCTATTCGGTTACTCCAGTCAAAGGAAATAACCTCATTACTTGGAGAGGATTATATCGAAATAGACAAAATTTCCTCTTGTCGAGAACAATCAGAACGAAGCATAAAAACTTCAGCAGTTTTTAGTTCACTATGTACTGGAAGATAAGAACAAGAAGAAGATTTGTTCAAAGCAACTACTTCATTCTTAACAATATTTGATGAAAGAGTGGGATACGGTGGAGATGACATTGACTCAACCACTTTAACTTCACTTTTCAAATAAAGAGTGGGATCAACCACAAATGAATCTAAATTGACCACTTGGAATTCACTCTTGGAAGGAAGAGTGGGATTGACCACGGATGAAACCAAATCGACCACTTGGTCAACCGGTGGGGGCTCAAGAGACAACTTACGATAACTTGTTGGAAGCTGTTGATGAGAAACAGTAATATCTTCCAACAACTTAGAATCTTCATCCATGTGAGGACAAAGGTAAGTAAAGTGCATGTCCTTATAGAACAAGCAAGGATTTATGACTTTACCCTTCCGACTATTAACCAAAGAGTCACTGGTTGAGGGGGGATCATCAGTATGCTGACTAGAGGCTGATGACATATATTGCCAGGAAACCTTAGACCACTCTTCTAAAACTAAGGCTAGACTATGAAAATATTTCAAAAGGTGATCACCCTTGCAAATCCTATAAGGGAATTTGGGCTTACACGGTATTTGGGTGTGCACATCAACACTCTCCGCACTCAGAGAAGTAACTAGTAGAGACTTGGTTTTCTGTTTGTTTTTCTTCTTCTTAATATTCCTTTTCTTGTTGTTCTTATCCACCTAACTATTAGTAATACTAATTTCAACAGGTGAAGAAGAAGAAAAGGGAGAATACCCATGAGGTGAAGAAGGTGAGGGATCAACATGATGCTGATGTTCCCATGATGAAGGATTAGGATATGAAGCAATTGGTGTACATGGGAAAACTAGACTAGAGAATAAGAAAAAAGGTAATCCGATAGTCAATCCAGGAAGGATTAATGTAGCCGTGAGAGGAGGACCAACATCCCCATATGGAGGGAAAACAATATATGTGCTTGGTAAAGGAGTCTCTTTGTTGGTAATCCCTGAAGGTGAAACCATAACTATGTAACAAAACTATCTCTCTCTTCTAAAAAAACCTAACTGTATGGACAACAAGCACTACCCAAACTAAAGCAAAAAGAAAAATATGTGAAAGGAGTTGATTAAAGGTCTGGAACCTCACGGGATTGTCAAACCATCACAAATCGCTATATACCGTAGGGTACAACAGTAAAACGCAGTGAGGAGGATCAACTATACCTCACCTAAATACTTGACTACTTGGACAACACATGTGTAGTAATCTCCCCGAGTGTTGTTCTCGGTGTATTGCGATGATAAGATGGCCAAAAGGCTGTACTCGGATGGTCACATGATTCCTAAAAGTGTCTTCCGATATACGCAAGGTATGTGGGAGATCCACTCTGTAGTAGTGTTGTCTAATGCACAACCATTCATAAGGGTCCTTTCGATATACAATCGAGTACGTGAAGTACCTTTTGATATACCTCAAGGGTATGTGAAAGGTCGTTCTATATATCAACAGTATGTGGAAGAACCATGCAGGTCCTGGGTTGTAGTGCAGGCAATAAATGACAACTCCTACATTTAAAGACGTCGAAACATGTCTCTAACCTATCACACTTTACTAAAGATTTTAAACCTAAGCTAGAGCTTAATTTTATCTTGAACGGTTAGGTGGATGCATGAGGTGAGGACATGAAAAGTAAAACCATGCAATATGGGATGTAAAATTTCCCTTTAACTTTAAAGTTATGCCCTACTTAAGGAAGGGAGAGAGAGATTCAATTCCTTTGAAACACAAAATAAATCCCATACAGAAATAAAAAATAGCTGCTTATATGATCCGTTACCAATTGAAACAAACACAATCTTCCTTTTTGAACTGAAAAAGAAGTGAGATCTCTAATGAAATGCAAGAAAATATTGTTACAACTTTATACAAAAGTGCTTATATTTTTCAACTAAAGTGAGAATGAAGTAATCACAAAATTATACAATAACTTTCATATGGATTTTTCCACAATTTATGAAAAAAGGAAAAAAAATACAAAAAACATGTATAACAAATGAAGAAAAACTGAAATGAATCTTTCTTTGTTCTGTGAAAAAAGGATAGAAATCAAAGATCTAAGAAAACAAAGTTCTATTCAAAGCCAACTATGAAGTTTTAAAGACCAACATCAATCACAATTCTTGAAAATACATACGAATTCATACACGCTCCTAGGGGGGTCCGGGTTTGGCTAGTTTATTTTTTAATTTTTTAATTTTGATTGAGTTTTATGTTCAAAAATGAATTGAAGAGTTCAAACAACAACTATGAATACTAAATCATGCATCTCAAAGACCAAAACAAGCATTTAAGAATCAAACACCAAACAAGGCTAAGAAGAATACCTGGCAGCACTTCTACAGGTGTTGAACAGGGCGTTACCAGCATGAGCATCGCTTATCGTACATAGAAACAAAGCGGTGGCACCGCTTCTACAAGTTCACACCAGGGCATTACCAGATCCAACACTGCTTCTTTCACCCAGACTCAGAGAAGTGACACCGCTCCATTCTAACAGGGAAAAGGTGGCGACAGCTCCAGAACCACACTTATAATACATTCCAGGAGCGATGCTGGTGATTTGAAAAATAAAAAATGCAATAGAAGATTAAGCTACAGTCCAAAGAATGAACCCAAACAATCACCAAAAAACCTAGTGAACCAAAATTATAAATATCCAAAGGTAGATAGAGGGAAATCAATAAAATTCAAAGCAGATCGAGAGATCTATGAATTAGAAAAGCAGATCTAGAAATTGAAAATGAAGGTGGAGGTTTCAACTTACCAAAGATTCAGAATTTGAAGTATTCCCTAGTGGAGTCGTCACTTTTGTTAGCCAGAAATACACACCTCCTACAGACAGGAGTTGTTTCCCTAGATCTGAATGGTTCATATTTAGAGCAAAACACAAACACCAAATGTTAAACTTCCCCTAGATCTGGTTAATCACTCGAATGTAATTCCATGATATTTCTCTCAAAGGTTGTCCTCACTATCCTCGTAGAAGAACCTATACAAGATGGAAAACAATAAGAGAAACATGATAGCATACAATATAATCAACTAGATCTGTGCTCGTGACCAAGGAATCAAGCAATACATACATATGAAATAGTAAATATGGGAAAGAAAAGACATTTTTATTAGAAATGATTGGAGAGACTACAACCTTCACGCCTTGGTGTTGAGAGTTCCTTCCAATTACTCCTTTCCTCTAACTTCACCTATCCTCCAAATACTCAAGAATGATTTTGACAGAGTTTCGGTATGCAACACAATTCTTCGTCCTTTCACCCATGGAGGATGACCCAGTATTGAAAGGCATGGGATGATAGGTATGGTTGAGGATATCATGGGTGAGGTGGAAGGGAGATCCAAAATTGAAGGATATCAAGCTCCAGCTGGTCCTAAACCATAGGGATGAGGTTCTACGAAGGAAGTATTCGAGAAGGCTCTCAAAACTTCTCTTTTTGCCTTGAAAGCTCGAGCACTGATCCTTCAATGTAGCAAACAGGCAGTGTTAAGCGGGTAACGCTTCTTGCATTAAGGCTAGAGGAAGTGGCACCACTTCTCGCTCATGTATCAGGAGCATTAAGGACTTGGGTAACACCTCTTGTCAATGGGGAAGGAGCGTTATGAACTCAAAACAAAGAAAAATTGCAAGGGGATAAACTGAACCTTCATTTCTCTAGGGAAAACTTTGAGGGATTGGAGCAGAAAAGGGAATACCTATCTCATAACATGAGGGTGCAAGATTTTGGTGTAACACTCCCACATAAATTGTAATTATGAAAAAAAGCACTACTAGAATCCATTGTCAAGTTAATGAAAAAGTCATTCGTGAGATTTTGAATGTGCCTGGTAATTTTCCTAGAAATCATGAAGATTTTAGTGAAGAAACCTTGGTTCAGTTGTATAGGGAGTGTAAGTCTGAAGTCAAAAAAAAATTCTTATCGGAGATTCTAAAAACTGGTCATTAGGTAGAAAATATTGTTCTTCCCTTAAATGTCAATCTTTTTCGAGAAGAAGTCCAGTGAGTTTTATCAATTTTGAGTCAGATATAGGTTTACAATGATGATAATTCTATAACCGAGGTCGTGTTGGGATTTTTTTTTAGAACAAATTTATCTGACCCAGAGTCAAACCAAGTTTGTTGTCTCAGCCTATATTAGTTTTTAGCCACTAAAATTCATGCTTATTTTCCATATTTTCCTAAATTGAGACATTTTAGATGTCAGTCATATTTATTGAACATGCTCCTATGCTCCAACGTATTAGAGTTGCATTTCATCAAAACTGTTTTTTCCCCTGGACTTCTTGGACAAATAAATGTATTTGAGTTTGTAAATAAAATTATGTTGGAAGTATATAGAATCATGTTTGATGAGGAATTTCCTAGAGTGTTGGATGAAATGAAGAATAGTTTTCATCCTTCACCAGAAAGTTGTACAGGGGATTGGGTCTTGTACATGGAATTTACTGTTGTTCGCGTGTAGGGTTTCATGAGACCACCTTACAAATTTCCTTCCTTTTTAACTCCTAGAATTTTTGCATTGGAGTTTACTAGAGAAAGGTTGTGTTCAGAGGAAGAACATTTTGGTACTTTTAGGAAATCTTATGATGTAAAGTTTCCCTTTAAGATTGGCCCTTTCATTTTTAAAAGTAAATATGCATTGTCTATTGTTGGAAAATTACTAGAAGCTATGTATTTCCAAAAGATGGAAAGGTTGCATTATGATCTATGACATACTATATCACAAAGAAGGAAACAAAATAAGAACAAGGCCTTCGAACATCAATTGATAGAAGGAATGGATAAAATGGATAATTTGATGGAATTTAAGCGAGATTGTGAAGAAATCAAAGAAGAGATAGTAGAGGCATATGAGGAGAGAAAAAATGACTTGTCCTTAATAGTATATACGCCATCTAATTATGTTGTGGTGAATAAAAGGATCCTTCCATAGATTGATATAATGGATGTTGATGATGAAAATTCAAGAAAAAGAATAAAAATATAGTCTTGAAAGCAAGTAGTAAAACAAGAAGAAAAAAATGTGGATGAATAAGAGAAAATACTTCTTTTACAACAACAACCTGTACAGATACATGAATATTCTTTTATTGGCAAAAAAAGCATAGAGTTAGACTCTAGATACAAGTCTAAGTATGGCTTTGTTTCAAGCTATGTGTTGAAATATAAGCAATATTTGGATGAGATACATAATCTTTTTCCCTAGGTGATAAATTTAACGAATCAACAAATTCCGTTGACTTACACCAGGGATAGAGAGAGGAATACCTTGAAATTTTCTATGATGAGTGATGAAAAAGTTTTAGAAATGGAGTTCAGGTTGGATAAAATCAGTGTACCTGATAAAATTAAATTTCATAGGGAGAATGGTGATGTATTATATTCCGTTTGTTGAAAGATACTTTGAAAATTACAAAATTACAATCAGTCATTGACAAGTTGGAAAACCAACTTAGACAGGACAAAGTAGAGAAAAAATCCATTTCAATTCAAATCAAGAAGCTACAAACAGATCTCATGACTTCATGGACTGAACCTACTAATGTTCAAGTGACTAAAAATGTGTTGGAAGAAAAATAAAATACTATTAAGGCACTTAAGAAAAATTTAAAGGTTCCAGGAACGCAACATGTTCAGTTGTCAGAATTTAATAGTTTTACAACAAGAAAAATAGAAAATTCATCAAGAGATGATGAATTTTAAAGGAAAAGTATTGAATTTACAAGAAGAAAGAAAGATTGGGAAATTGAATGGTCGGAGTTTATATCTCAAATTTCAGTTTTAAATGGAAATCACAAGGAAGAAGAGGAATTATTGGAAGATTTAATGACTCAGCCTTTGATTCAAAATAAAGATCAAGTGAATGAGTCACCTATTTAATATTTATCTCTTTCCATGTTGTAGATAAACTTAAGAGAAGGAGAAATCAAGGAATTAAAAGAAGAAAATGTCAAAGTTAAACCAGAGCTTACTCAAATTACTGAGGAAAAGAATAATATTTCGAGTGAGAAGAAGCAATCACAAAAGAAGGTAAATGAATTGAATGAAAAAGTAATAGGAAGGAAACCTTTGCAAGAATCCAAGCACCTTATTTGGGATACATTGGCTATAGAAATTACAAATTTTAGACCTTATTTAAATTATGTAAATGATAAGATTTTAATAGTAGATATGGATTTTTGACCGATTGCTGATGACCCAAATAAATTTACCACCAATTTCTTATACCTAGTACGTGGAATTGGAGGTATTGATCAAATAAATGATGGAAAACGTGTTGGAGTCACTTTCCAACCACACATCATTATTTGTCTTATTTTTTCCTAATTTACCACTTATCCTAAGTTTTGACTCGAACATGTGACTGCATCATCAAATTGGATCTCCTCCTTCAGTCATGGAGCCTGACTGAGCATCCTCCTTCAATCTAGGAGAAAATATGGGTTGACAAACATGAGTTATTTGCCCCACTCAATCAACTATGAGATGCTTCGCCTACGTTTCAGTTAACTGAAGTGGTAAATGTGCATTTCCCTTGTTTTGTTCTTATTTTTGGTTTAAATGCAGTTAAATGAAGTGTTAAAGGTGCCCTCTGTCATGTACCCATACCCCATTATCATGCGGAATTAAAAATTTCATCGAGATCCTTTACTTCTCATCGAAACATAGGGCATGGTCATGGCTACATATCGACATTTCCAATACTATCACGCTCCCTCTTGTCTTCCATTGATTAGTTCAACGATCTGCAAGGAAAGATCTCAGAGGATATCAAACAGTGGAGAGAAAATGCGATGGAAATCAATGATCACAAACGATCCCGCAGACTAGAACCACATCGACAGTTCAGAATTCACCCGCAAATATCAATGGTGAGGAAATCATGATTTGCAGGGTTGAAAATTGCAAAACTTGTGATCTTACTTCCCGCAACCTGCATCCCACATCCCGCATCGGAAACATATCAATGGCAGACAAACATCCTGTGAAGATCGACAGTGCGAAAACTTTGACTTGCAGGATTGGGAATGTGGAAAATTGCAACACCGTGATTCTGCATCCTACATCCCGCATCCCACAGGTTGCGAAGAGGAAGTTGTGGAAGGGAAATCTGCGAAACAACATTCCGCATCCTGCATCCCACAAACCTACAATTTACGCAAAGGAGAATTTCTAGCAGGAAACTAATATTTACCACTGAATTCTTGGATCGATCTGATCATTCAGGTCATCACCAATCTGGCCAATCTACCCTGCAATTTAGTTCAGAATGCATTGAGGGAAAAACATACATAGATGCAATTGATTGCAGTTATTCAAGGAACAATGCATCAATTCAACCCAACAACATGTTCATCACACTCCATCAAGCAATTTACAATACAAGAACACAATTGTAGAAAATAACATAAACAAGAACACTTATCTTGAGCAAAACTTGTCCCACAACCAGCTATGTCGCTGCAATGTTCCACCCAACCATAGGCCAATGTGTTCCTTAGCTTCTACACAACACTGCCACCTCAAGCTGGGCATGATTTCCTACAGGAATAAGGGAACACTAGCAGGCTCATAAATAGCCAAGGTGCAATAACACTCAGTCAAGCCAATCATAGTTAAGTTTATCAGGCTGCAGGGTAAAACATTCCGACAGATGGGTTTTAGAGGCCACTCTATTTCCAGGTTCCCTAAACTAGGAAACAGGGTAAAAAATTGTTTCCTTACAGACGTATTCAACTAGGTTTTCCGTCCAGGATTTGACTACTTCTTCAAACTTAAATTGGGACATAGACACATCAAGGAATTTGGAATTCAAAAGCTCTTGAGGATGTCCAAGGGCATAAGCTCTGCCAAAAACATCAGGATGGAAATACGCCACTTGGGTAGGAGTATGGTCATCAAAGGAACACTCCTTAGGGTTTGTGTGGTCTAATTACCACTTGACAGGGTTAGTATAGGGCATGAACATAAGTTGAGATGTAATGCAATGAAGCTAGGAGTTCCTAATTTTGGAAAATGCAGGTTGGTCATGGGGTATTGCATAGAAACCATCATTGTCAAATTTTGAGTAAATTCTCGACCAATCTAGGTGAAGGGTTTCTACAACACACACATTGGTGTCAATATAAATTATGGCATTGGGATCCTTTCTCTTCTTCTCTTTAAGAGCAGTCTTAGACCTGGTGTTCTTGGACATTTTGGAGGTAAATTCTGATAGAAATTTGGAAACCATGGCTAAAAGCTACCGCAGTTTAAAAATAAAAAAATAAATGACCGTGAAGGATAAGAAACTTATCGGTAAAAATATTGTAGATTGGAATATTGGTGAGCTCAAATGAGAAAAATACACATTAAAATCTCAAACGCAATAAAAACCAGAAGTGAAATGGTGAAGAATTTGTAAATTCGAACAAATTAAATAATCCAGGACTCGACGAAAAAATTGATCTAGGTCATAGATCTTGTAGAAATGAACGACTGATATCACGGCGGGAAAACAAAATGCGGAAGTAAAAAGAGTCAAAAAACTTTTGGATTTTATGATTTTCAGAATGTGCGATGAAATTATTTTTCAAGAAAGAAGTGTTAAAGCGCCGAAATCCACAATCCGCAAATATTTGCAGGTAATAAATGTTGCAAATGATGATTTTATTGATTTTTTTCTTTCTACAATATGCATTGTGGGTTGTAGGTTACGGTTTGTGGAACTAAAAGAACAAAAATGTGCAAAACATGAATTTTCTGCTTTTAGCAATTTGCATTGCAGATTGCAGAAGGAGGAATGGGAAGATAAAAGTTTTATTTTGAAAAAGATTATCGTAATACACAATCTACATTGTGGTTTGTGAGTTGTGGGAAGACAAAATTTTATTGCAAGAAAACTCTAACTCCCATAAATGCATTTGCATGTTGCAGGATGCGGGAAAATGATTTCCAAAAACCTCCCAAAAAAAGGACTTCTGGAATTCTCATTGCAGGTTGCGGAAAATGCAAAATATAAGGAACATCACCATTATTCCACATTCAATCTTGAACTAAAGGTTGAAATCCACTTTACTCTAGGTAAATCCTAAGCTCATCAAGAATTTTTCCATCGTATCGTACTATGTCAACATTTTGATATCTTTTGTAGTTGCTCCCTATGAACTGGAGCACCATCCTCCCTATGCATATTGTACTCTTTGCATTAGAACATTCTGTTCTGGAGTGATAGGTAGCCTCCTTTTATACTAATATTCTATGTATCCATCTATGTCATATGCCAATGTCACTAGACACAAAGAAACTTTAACTCTAACTTTGTTGAAAGTTCCTCTTGCACCCTTCTATGAGTTTATCATCCTCTGCAGGATTCTATATTCAACCATGTGACAAACGTTGAGATATCCATCACTCTAGGTGATCTTTAAGCTCATTATGTAACTATATGTGCTATCCCAAGGGTTCCTTTTGAGTTCGTACAAATCCTTCTACGCACATATGGTTCTCAGATTGATATGTACTTCTACTTCACTAGAGAAGTGTGTCTAGTCAATGGAACATGTCTCTCCATGATATGCTCCCTCTTGAGAGAAACCATGAACCTTCCTTTATATTTATCAATGTTTTCTCCTACTGCATGTTTGATCTTGTATATCCACACGGGAGACACTGCATAATTCCATTTAGTCTCAGAGCCACATCCTGGTCATAATTATTCATGATCGATTGATACTCTTCGACCATGGAATCCTTCCAATATTTATTCTTTTTTGCTTATTTTTGGTTGGAAGTGTTGGTTTTTCTAACCTAATTAGATTTATTAGGATCTTTATCTTAAATAATAACAAGTACAATAGGATACACAAGATAGAGCAGATACACAAGACACAAATATTTTCACAGAGGAAACCATAAAGGATAAAATCCTACAAACCTCCTCAGAATAGTTTTGTCACAAAGACTGTATCACAATATGAACAAACCCAATAAGAAGAAGTCTTCTGCAGCTATCCATCTCTCCTCCTCTCTCTCTCTCTCCTCATGCAAACTTGAATGAGTGTGAGTGTGTATATATGAGGGAGGGATCCTCCCTATTTATACTCTTCAAGTGACTGACCTAATACATGACTGGGGATGACCTCTTACCCTAACAGGGTTGACTTCTCCTAGAGAGACTTCAAAAATAAACTACATGATTTTATACTAGGGAATATTACCCCGACTTACAATGAAGGTTATACCTCAAGGTCCATACACAATAATGACATCCAAAAAGGAGGAAAACACATCCTCGATGGGGGTGCAACAACATATAGTTATAATATGCATCAGAATATTTTCTAAAGTTACAAATACATCAACAATCCCACTTCAATAGGAAGGAATTCTCTCTCTACATAGTCATCAACCCATTTGGTCCAGTCATCATCATAGAGTCATCATCATAGCTGTTGGCATGGTCATCAACTTATTGATCATTGAATAGTACTATTTATCATCGAAAGTTTCTATAGAGCCATCCCTTTTTCATGTTGGGTGTAAGCCTAGTCCTCATCTAGGTCTTCATCATATCCATGAGAAATCCATTGCATAGGTACAACCCAAGACCATTCTTTACATTTCCATTGCAATAACCTACGCCTCCTACCATCATCTTGTCGTATCTAGATCGTCTCTTTGTCCTACACAAAACAAAACAAAACACACAGAGAACAACCCATATGTATACCACCTACATTCTATCAACATAGGATTATGCCAAGATATTTCACATCATCAAGACAACCTGGAACTTACACTATGCGAGGATCTCCTAGGAACACACCAAGTGCATTACATATCTCTATGGTCAACTTGCGTTCTACCAACATAGGATAATTTCCCAGGTGCACACCAAGTGCCTTGTGACCTCATCATCTCCAACATGGGAACACACACATACAAGGACTAATGAACCTCAAGGACTTATTACATCCGAACAACCTGCATCTAGGATATTTTTCGTTCGAAGAACCTTCTAGGACTTATTACGTCTGAGCAACATGTGTACCATGCCAATACCCCTTTCACACTTTGGTAAACCTACAAGAATGATTACATTCGAACAACTTGCGTACCACACCAGGATATTTTACAGTTCGGATAACATGTACCAGGACTGATTACGTCCAAGGATAACCTGCAAGATTCACCATGAATGATTACATCTGATGACAACCTACATGAATGATTACGTCTGAGCAACCAGTGTACTGCACTAGGATATTTTCCACTCGAACAACCAATGTCATTCCCTATGTGATATCTCATGCATCTGCATCTTCTGGACTCATGACATCTCTATCATAAGAGCACATCAGTACTGATTACATCCAAGGATAACCTGCAAGCTTCTCTAGGAATGATTGCATTCAAGGAGAGCCTATAGTACTGATTATGTCACCAATACAACCTGTATCTCTAACTATTCTAGAACACATCCCTCCATCTTTTGAGGGGTCTCATTCTGGATCACACCAAGTTTTATTTCTTTGAATTACTCAAACTTTACTCTGGCTAGAGGCTTATTCAATACTTCGGCTATCTTTTCATACATTTCCATGTATTGGAGCTTTACTGCTCCTCTCTGCACCATATCCCTGATATAGTGGAACTTTATCTCTATGTGCTTCGACTTGTCATGGAACACTAGGTTCTTTGATAGCTTCATGCAACTCTGATTGTTGCGGAATATACAAGTCACTTATAACTGGATATCAAACAAATCATACACTAGCTTCCACAGTCATACTTCCTCACAACTAGGCAAACAAGTGGAAACATACTTTGCCTTGGTTGTACTTATCACAACGCAGGACTGCTTCCTACTAAACTAGGAGATCATGCCAGATCCCAAACTGAAGCAAAAACCCAAGGTTCTCTTCCTATTAGTGGTGCTACCTTCCCAATCAAAATCAACATAATCATGTAGGTTACTCTTCTTATTCGAATCATACTTGATCCCATAATCCACTGGACCCTTTAGGTACCTCAATACATGCTTTACAGCAACCAGGTGAACATGTCTTGGACCTATCAGGAACTAGCTCAGGGTGTTCACATCAAATCATATTTTTGGCCTCATATTTGTCAGGTACATTAATGAGCCAATAATTTGATGATACATTGTGGAATCAACTGAACCTGATGAAGCATCCCACAAAAGCCTCAAGTTTGATTCCATAGGTGTGGCTATCATCTTATAGCCCATTATTCTGACTATCTTAAGAATCTCCACTACATACTTTCCTTAACCAAGGAAAATCCCATCTACGCTCTGTCGCACCTCCATTCCTAATAATTAGTGCATCATCACTAAGAATTTCATATCAAACTAAGTAGAAAGTGTCATCTTTGCATATTCAATGATTTTGTCCTCTCTTGTCAGGGATGGGTCATCGACATATAGCATGAGCATCACTGGTCTTCCACCTTCAACCTTGAAGTAAAGGTTGGAATCCTCTTTAATCTTGATAAATCCTAGTCTCATCAGGAATCTATCCATCCTGTCGTACCATGTCCTGGGTAAATTTTTCAATTCATACAAGGACTTCTTCAATTTTCATACATTATTCTTCCTATAAGGTGTCTCAAATATCAGTGGTTGTTCTATGTACACTTCCTCCTTAACTACACCATTCAAGAATGTTGTCTTGATGTCCAACTGGTGTACCTTCCATCTCATAACTGCAACCAATGTAAGTATAGATCTAATTTAAGTGTACCTTTATATGGGTGCAAATGTCTCCTTGTATTTTATGCCTTCTTTATATGAGATGCCTCGTTCCATGAATATTTCCTTGTGTTTCTCAATGATACCATCTGCAACATTCTTGAACTTGTAGATCCACTTCGAAGTCATGATAAGCTTACTTTCTGGTTTTGGAACTCTCCCATAAATCATTCTTCATAATCGATTGATATTCCTCGATCATTTCATCCTTCTGTGCTTTCTTTTCTGCAACCTATTCATAGTTGGGAGGTTCCTTGTCAATGATTTCACAAAACATGTCCACATAGTTGTTGTAAGGTTTTGGTATTTTCCTTTATCTATGCATCCCATCTGGAGCTCCATACCTTTTTTCATCTTGTATTAGCTCTTGTTCCCATGTTGGTTTCCTCTTGTGGGATTTCTTCTCGTGAAGTGTCTCGAAAGGCTCTTGTGGCACTGCCATGTCATGATATTCATGGTCCTTTGGAATTACTTCTACAATTTCCATACCTCGGACTTTGGTTCCTTCAGCTTCCTTGACCTCTTCAATAGGTATCCTTACTAGATCTGGAGTATGTTGAGTCCTTATCAAAGGTTACATATCTATTGATGTCGATCTTCTTGAATCCCGAGAAGTATATTCGATAGGCCTTTGATGTATCATTGTATCCTACAAATATTCCCTTCCTCCCAAAAGGATTGAAAATGGTCCTATTTTCCTTTGGGATATGTATGTACACTGGGAAGCCAATTATTATGATATGGTTTCCTTCTGGCTTCTCTCCTAAGAAGCCTCTTTAGGGGTCTTGTTGTCAAGTACTCAATGAGGAATACAGTTTTGTACATATAGAGTTGTCCTTACTACTTCCACCCAAAGTTGCATTGGAAGATCCTGGTCATGTAGCATTGAATTCATTGCTTCCATTATGGTTTGGTTCTTTTGTTCTGCAACACCATTCTGCTGACGATTGTATGGAGTGCTCAAATCCCTCTTAATCCCATAATCTTTGCACAATTCCTTGAATTATTCCGAGGTGAAATATCCACCACTATCTTACCGTAGATTCTTGATCTTCCTTTCAGTGTGGTTCTCAACCAAGGCTTTTAATTCCTTAAACTTACTGAATACTTCATTTTTTTCTTTTAATAAATATATCCAAGTATTACGTGAAAAATAATCTATAATGGAAACATAGTACACATACTCGCTTAATGAGTTGGAATACATGGTACCACATACATATGAATTTACTATCTCCAATATTCCTTTATCTTTACTTTCAACACTGGGAAATGACTTATTTCCATTCTTTCCTTATGCACATCCTTTGTGAATTCCTTCATTCTTTTCCTGTATGTATGGAATTCCTGAGAATACTTTGCTTGCAATCAGTAGTGCTATGTAATGCACATGTGCAAGGCTTTGGAGCCATAGTTCACTCGATTCTATTGACTCATGAACTAATTCTTTTTCAGGTTGTCCCTTTAGTTTGTACAATCCTCCATCTTTTTCTCCAATCATTTTTGCATCATCTATGTTCTTTAATTTAGGAAACATTATAACTTGTTCATCAACAAATGCAACTCTTATTCCCTTTTCATCTAGTGCATCGATGGAGAGAATATTATTCTTTAGTCCTAAAACATATAGCACATCCTTCATCTTCAAATATTTTCTAGAGTATAGCTTGTATGAAGCTTCTCCACTTCCTTTTATGGGGTATTGATAATCATCCCCAAGTTTCACCTTATGAGGTGATTCATGCTTAGACATATTGACAAATGATTATTTGTATCCCATCATGTGTTTAGATTCCCCACTATCCACAAGTCAATCATTTCTTCGATGCGAGATAGTGTTCATGAGTGTTGAATATATCACATACTCTTCATTTGAATCATCCTTCTCTCTTCTGAATATTTTGTTTGTTGGTTCATTGTCTTTGGCTATGTGAGCATGATGTATCCTCTTTTTTTTGGGACAATCTCTTGCAAAGTGTCCCTTTTCATCACAATTGTAGCATTGAATGTTCGAATCATATTTTATGAACTTCTTTTGTTTCTTGTCCTTATTCTTGTTTTGATGGTAGTTCTCCTTCTTCTTGTAGTTCTTTCTGGTATGGGATGTGAGATATTTATCTTCAAATGATCCCATATTCTCTTCTCTTGTTATGAGTCGATATTCTTCTTGTGTGCATTCTTCTCAAAGTCGGTTGAAAGAGATCAACTTCCTTCTTGTACTAATCCCTTGAATGAATGAATCCCATGATCTTGGGATGCCATTCAAGGTAGTCATCACAATCTCTCCTTCTTCTACATTCTCTTCAACTGCTTCAAGTTTTTCCTTGATTTGAGAAACCCTTGTGAAGTAGGACTGTATAGTCTCTAAGCTCGGTATCTTCACATTCTTCAGTTGGTTCCTCAATGTCATATTCTGATTAATTTTCTTTCCTTCGAACATCTTTGTCAAAGCCTCAAATACTTCATTTGGTGTCTCAAAGGATGACACATGGCGGATGAGATTATCCTTAATATAATCCACAATGATTCTCTTGGCCTTAACCAAGTTCTTCTTATGAGTAGCCTTAGCATCATCTTCCTCTAGATATGGAATTTCTCTATTGTTGTGTTGATCCAAATCATTTTCTTCAAGGATCGGAGAGATTTTGTACTTCCATGCTCAGAAGTTATCAGCTCCTTCAAGCTTATCCGCAAGTTGATTATGGTGAGTCATATTCAAAATAGAACCTCAAACGAAAATAACAAATATTTAGATCTTACCGATTTGAGGTGTGCAACCTGGTTCCAGCGCTGGTTAACCTAGGATTTGTTGGAGAACCCATAATTTTCAAAACTTGGAGTTTGGGAATTCTATTCCAGGACATAAATATGTGCATCCTTGAGGTGATTTGCTTAGCAAAGTTCTTTTCTGAAGACTGGGGTGGGAATCCTACGAAACTCGATGCCCTAGTTTATCTTGGCATGAGTGCCAGGGTAAAAAATGAAACTTATTCAAATATGCAATACAACAAATTTGACTTTTAGGGGTTGTTGTCTTCCACCTCCAAAAGTCACTTTTGGGGGCAGTTTTGGATTTGGAAGCGATCTTTAGAAAATCTCCCCTAATAGCATTGACACTAAAATTTTTGACTTTTAGGGGTGGTTATGAAACCCCCCCCCAAAACTGCCCCTTAAAAGTGACTTTTGGGGGCGGTTCTACACCCTCCCTTAAAAAAAAAGTGACTTTTGGGGGCGGTTCTACACCCTCCCTTAAAAAAAAAGTGACTTTTGGGGGTGGTTCAAACCCCCCCCCCCCAAAAAAAAAGTGAATTTTGGTGGCGGTTGTAAACCTCCCCCAAAAATGACTTATGGGGGTGCTTCTAAACCGACCCAAAAATGACTTAGAACTACCCCCAAAAATGACCTATGGGGGTGATTCTAAACCCCCCCAAAATAAATCACTTTTGGAATTTTAGGGGTGGTTCTAACACCACCCCCTCCCCCAAGTCAATTTTGGACTTTTGGGGGAGGTTCTAACACCACCCCCCCCCCCCCCCCCCCCCCCACCCCCCCAAAAAAAAAACAATTTTGGACTTTTGGGGTGGTTCTAAACCCCCTCCAAAAGTCACTTTTAGATTTTTGGGAGCGGTTCTAAACCCCCCAAAATTCAATTTTGGACTTTTGGGGGTAGTTATAAAACCCCCCGAAGATTCACTTCTAAGGGAGGTTATAAATCCCCCTCGTAGGTACCTACGGGACGGTTCAAAACCCCCCTTAAAAGTCTTTATTACAAAACTTTGGGGGAAGTTTTAAACCCCCCTCATAGGTACCTATGGACGCAGTTCAAAACCCCACATAAAACTCTTTACAAACCTTTGGGGGTGGTTATGAACCCCCCTCATATAAACTTACAGGGGGGGTTTTGAACCCCCCTTGTTGTAACATACAAGGGAATTTTTGAACCCCCCTCGTAGACATAATAAATCATAATAAAATATATTTTATTTAAAACATCAATATTGCAATATCATTAGGGTACAAATGAATCGAACCTCCAACCTTATGCTTGTAAAGCATGAACTTTACAATTGAGAAAGAACCCTTTAAGAATTGGGGAAACGAGCAATATTAACACAAAAACGTTTCTCTCATTGCTCCTCTATCCCAGGGATGCAAGAAACATGGGAAACACGTTCCCAGCCCTTGGGGACAAGTCCCCATGGATCACTGCTAATATATCAAGGGATTAGTCACAACTCACTAATACTATGAAAGAATCTAACTAAATTAGTAAAAAGAAGGCAGGTTCCCAAATAATTTATGTAAAGGTCAAGCATGATTAGTTGCTTGGATGCAAGATTTTATTAGAATAGTCTTATAATATCCAGCAGATTCCATCCATTGCATGGATTTCCTACCACATGAATAAAACAATTAAAAGATGACAACATATGAACTAGTAGCATGAACATTAAAATAACGAAGAAACCTAATTAGAAGAATTACATGTACCTATGGGGTCTGGACATTGATTCCATGGATCAAGATATTATATTATAAAAACAGGGTTTTATGATTGTAACACAATGGACAAAACATCATAGTGGCTATTATGTAATATATTTTTTTATCATTTCTAGCATTTAGATTGAAGTCAACAGAAACATACTTGCACACCTTCCAATAATGCACCCATCCAACAGACACTAAGATTTCAATGGTGATCCAATTTATTATAAGGTGGTCGAATTGTAGATTTATTGCATTGAAAATTATGAAATTGGGCCCAATCTTTCAGAAAGGGTATTCACCAAAGTAATGGCAATAAATAAATCACTACAAGAAAATAAAAAAAATCTAATATGAGCTCCATGTGACTTTATCAAATGTATCATGAATCAGAGATTTAATATTTGGAACATAATTTGCAGTGAAACTATGCCTTCTCTAATTCATGATAGCAAGAATATTTTATGTCTCGACAACGATAGAAGAATACCATGGAGTGCTTTCTATTTTCTATAAAATAATAAGCTAAATACCCGTTAGCTACAAAGTACACATAGCCAAGAGTTTATCCCATACATTTCTCAGTGGTCACCAATGTATGTTATTGGGCATTGTTGAATGTAGTTTTCATTGATGTCAAAGGAGTTCAGTAATGACAAAGGAATAACCAATGATATGGTGGCATAGCAAACTCAATGAAATGAGTTCATTAATGACAAAGGAAGTGATGACATGGGATGTATGATAAGGTGGCATGTGTCATGAAGTTGGAAATACATATCATGGTGTTCTAGTGCTATCAGGAAGTCATTATTGCAATCTGACATCATTCTGGATAAGTTTGGCAATTGTGTGAAATTTTGGAGATTGAGTAAGTGATGAAAAATTTCCCTAAAGAAGTTGCCTTATGAAAATGTCCACCATAATTCATAGGTAAAAGTAAATGCCTTCCATGACCTACCATGTCGTATATTTTTGAAGTACATATCTAACCCTGTTTTGATTTATCATAAAAAATGCCTGAAGAGAAAGATATGGATATGCCAAAACAAGTCTTTTTTGGAAAATTGATCAAAATTGCCTTGGGAAGATGACCACCATAATTCATAGCTTAAGAAAAATGCACGACCCATCTTGTAAGGTTGTATCTTGTTTACCTGGATATCTAACCATGGTCTCAGTTTGTCTTAAGAGTGTTTTTGGAGAAATTTATGGATCTACCAAAACAAGGGTTCAGGTAGTTTTCTACACCAAGTTCACTAAAATGCACTCCTAGGTTAGAGGAAGGATACTCTAAAGGTGAAATGAGTTGTATTTTTCTTAGTGAGATATTCTACATCATTTGGTGACAATGGTTCAGGGTTTTGGTGAAATAAAAAATTCACCTTGAAAATGGCACAGTTGTCCAAGTGTTAAAACCAGTAATAAAAGGTCATTTAGAAATGCCTACCACATGTTGTTCCTGTGCCAAAAAATTCATCAGATGACATGGGTATGTTCCTTGGATATATGTCTTCCTATCCATGGTTTTAGTTTTCCTTTTGTTGATCACATGTGCAAGGAATACATCTGTCAAAATGAGAAAAAACATAATGGCCACCAAAGATAAACTATGAAAATGAGTCCAAGTGTTAAAAACGAGAATTAAAGAGGTGGTTTGGAAATGAAATCCATAGGATTTCGTTGTGTAGATAATTCCATCCAAAGGTGTGGGTCTGTTAACTCGCAACTTTTCTATCTATCCCTGGGTTCAGTATCCATAATAAAGATCACGTGTGAAATATAAATTTTCCAAATTGAATTTGTTTTTGTCTGAGAATCCATTTTGAAATTCCAGCTAAAGGCTCTGTGTGTTCCAATAAATATATTAAAAAGTATTATTCTCTTCTTTGATGATCTGTCCATCTATCCATAGTATCATATCCTAATCTGGTGAACACATGTGTGAGATATGGATTTTCCAAGTTGGAGAAAAAAAATGTTTGTCTGTTAAAAATAAATGAAATCTTCCCAAGTGTTAAAACCAGTTAAAGAAGGCTATTTTCAAATGCCTACCAACTGTTTTCCTTGAGCCAACAAATTAATCCAAAGGCACGGGGATGCTATTTGGTGATGTGGCTATCCAGCGATGGTCTCACATATTTATTCTGGTGTTCACAAGTGCAAAAGACAGGGTTGCAAATTTAAAGAAAAATAAAGTATGACTGTGTAAAAAATATGACTGCATAGACAATCAATCCAAGATTGAGTAAATGATGAAAAATTGACCAAGTGATGAAAAATTGCCCAAAAGTAGTTTCCTTATGAAAATTTCCACCATAATTCATAGGTAAAATTAAATTCCGGCCCTGACCTACCATGTCGTAGCTTGTTGAAGTACCTATCTAACCATGGTTTCATTTCTCATAAAAAGTGCCTGAAGAAAAAGATAGGGGTCTACCAAAAAAAGTCTTTTTGAGAATATTAGTCAAAATTTCCTTGGGAAGATGACCACCATAATTCATAGATTAAGAAAAATGCATGCCCCATCCTATAAGGTTCTAGATTTTTTACCTAGATATATAACCATGGTCTCTATTTTCTTAATAGTGTTTGTGAAGAAAGTTATGGATTTGCCAAAACATGGTTCAGGCAGTTTTATGCACCAAGTTCACTAAAATGCATGCCTAGGTCAGAGGAAGAATATTCTAAAGGTGAAATGAGTTGTGTTGTGTTTAGTTAGATATTCTAAATCATCTCGTGACATTGGTTTAGGTTTTTGGTGAAATAAAAAATTCACCTTGAAAATGGCACAATTATCCAAGTGTTAAAACCAGTAATAAAAGGTCATTTAGAAATGTTCGCCACATGTTGTTCCTATGCCCAAAAATTCATCAAATGACATGGTATTGTTACTTGGATATCTATCTACCTATCCATGGTTTTATTTTTAATTTTGGTGATCACATGTGCAAGGAATAAATCTGTCAAAATGAGAAAAATCATAATGGCCACCAAAGCTGAACTATGAAAATGTGTCCAAGTGTTAATAACAGGAATTGAAGAGGTGGTTTGGAAATGCACGCCATTGAATGTGGTTGTGTAGATAATTTCATCCAAAGGTGTGGGTCTATTATCTGGTAACTTGTCTATCTATCCATGGGTTCAGTATCTGTAATAAATACCACATGTGTGAAATATAAATTTTCCAAAATTGAAAAAAAAAATTGTCTAAGAAGCCTTTTTGAAATGCCCACTAGAGGCTCTCTATGTGCCAATAAATCTATTAAAAAGAATGAGTCTCTTCTCCGATGATCTATCCATCTATCCATAGTATCATATCCTAATCTGGTGAACACACATATGAGATATGGATTTGCCAAGTTGGAGAAAAAAATGTTTTTCTGCTAAAAATAAATGAAATCTACCTAAGTGTTAAAACCAATTACAGAAGGCCATTTTCAAATGCCCACCAACTGTTGTACTTAATCCAACAAATTAATCCAAAGGCATGGGCATGTTCTTTGGTGATCTGGCTATCCAGTCATGGTCTCACATCTTTATTCTGGTGTTCACAAGTGCAAAAGACATGGATGCAAATTTAAAGAAAAATAAAGTATGACTGTGTAAAAAATATGACTGCACAGACAATAAATCCAAGATTAAGTGATGAAAATTTTCCCTAAAGCAGTTGCATTATGAAAATGTCCACCATAATTCATAGGTAAAAGTAAATGTCTTCCCTGACCTTCCATGTTGTAGCTTGTTGAAGTACCTATCTAACCATGGTTTCATTTCTTATAAAAAGTGCTCGAAGAAAAAGATATGGGTCTGCCAAAACTAGTTTTTTTGGGGAAAATAGTCAAAATTTCCTTGGGAAAATGACCACCATAATTCATAGCTTAATAAAAATGTGCACCCCATCCTGTAAGGTTTGTATCTTGTTTACCTGGATATCTAAGCATGGTCTCAGTTTTCCTTAAGAGTGTTTATCGTGAAAGTTATGGATCTGCCAAAACAAGGGTTCATGCAATTTTCTGCACCAAGTTCACTTAACAGGGGTTCATGGGAATGTATAATTTACCCCCTACTGAACTGCATGCTAATGCATCGTTGATACATGAAATTTCAATAATTGCTATGATTTGCACACAAAAGGTGTCTCAATTTAAAACATTTTACTTTAATGTACACTATGTTTATCAATAATACATGGAAATATTTATGGATCATTCTCCACTTCTCTTGTGATTCAGTCTCATTATTCTTCTCTCTATTTTCTTCTTTGTGCATGCTTGTGATAAATATCTTGTAGCTAGATCTTTATCCTATGTTTTCACAAGGTATTAGAAGACTCAATTTCTACAACATTAAGAAAAAATGAGTTCAACCAAGATAATGGATCTAATATCCCCATAGTAAGACATTCCATAATGGATTATGAGAATGTATATGTGGGGATGTATCCTACATTAATCAGAACATTTAATTTACCCCGTCCTGAACTGCATGCTAATGCATCTCTGATACATAAAATTTCAATAGTTGATATAATTTACACACAAAATGTGTCTCAATTTAAGACATATTACTTTAATGAACCTTGGAAGTATCCAAAAACTTCAAATGAACTTGGGTTTAGTTGGATTTTGTAATGTACCCAAATAAATATTCAATCACACTAACTCCAATTTAAGTAGTTTTAGGATAGGAGCTTAAAATTTAAGACTCAAACACCTCTAGAGTCCCCAAAATTTCCCAACATGGATTTTAGTATCTGATATAGCTTAAGGACATCCTACAACAACCCTAATTAGACACCCAACTTCAACAATTGCACATTCTTTGGGTGCATCACACCTCGGTAGACTCTTTTGGCTAAACCAAAGGCCTTAAGGGAATGGACTCAAGACTTATGTGGAACCCAATATTATAGTGTAGAAATGGAAGTGGATAGACTGTATCTACCCCAAGATTCTTTGTAAGGTTATGGACTCAAAGATTAAGTGATATTCTGTGATTTGGAGAGAGTAGGGAAAATATTGAATCTAGAACAATTCAACTAGGCATTTTTCAAGCGAATTTGAATGGAATTGGGAGGTCACAAATTGCAGGTTTGGGGATTGGGATAGGCTCTAAGTTATCAACACTTGTAGATCGGATGAAGTCTCACCTGAGATGTTGGAGGGAGAGCTGACGGAACCAAGTTTCCACAGAATAGGGGAGGAAAATGTGCATCAACTTATCATATTAGCTCAGCATTAACAGATCATTAAATTTATGCATTCGCATGGCCATTCATTATCATTCTTCAATCGATCACATCATTTAATGATAGATGCAATAAAACATATTGATGCACAAACAAATCCAACATGATAACATCATTTAAAATAGAGAAATGTCACATCATAGATCCATGTCGCAGATTGACATAACATTCATCATTGAGTCACAAAAAACAGTAAAACAGAAAAACAGAAAAAAACATAGTGATTCAGATCAACTTTAATCTTGGCATATCACTTCTGTGTAAAACCATAGATTCTCCAGAATGGTTCATCGATCAACAGATCTCAATTTGGTTTCACCAAAAATATTCTCAACAAGGATATCTACCATTTTCAATTCAATATCTACTTATAGGCTTGTGCCTTTACATTCAAGGTCCACTTAGACAATATTCCTAACTAATTCTTAACTGATTCTACAAAATAATGACCAATATCCTTAAAATATTGTCCAAAACTACAAAAGGGGGCACAAAATATATAAAATATTCTATTCTCTTCCTTGCATGCCATCTTCCACTTGTGCGGTGTCTTTGAGCTTGCATAGCATCCGCGATGATGGGTAGCTAACTTACCCCAAACCCCTTGACAACATGCCCCCAACAAAATCTTGTGGCTCTCCCTTGAGCCACGCTAACTGGACATGGAGTACTGAGTAATCTTGATCTTGAAATATTCATACTGCTGAGGAATCTCCTTCACCTATCCTCTGATATTTTCTGCTATCTCCTAGCTTGTCGTCATATCATGGGTGACTGGGTGCTCGACCATGTTCTCAGCAATCTCCTTTTTACCTTCCTGCATAGCCTACAACACAGCAAGTTCCTTACTATAAATTTACACGTCGATATCTTGGAAGTCATCTAACTATTTAGTGCACTTTTCCTGATGTTCCTGGGCCTTCCAAACGCGTTGTTGCAACTCCTTCAGCTCTGCAATGCACGTGACCTGAACCATTGGCGGCATAGTTCTCAATTCCATATTTAGTGTCACTAGCTTCCCTTCTGCTTCCTACAACTGTGTGGTCAATTGCACCAAATTCTCATCGTACACTACATTTCCCCAAAACTGCGTAGTCTCATCTGCCTCTTTCTTTACCTCTTTCTCCAGCTCGTCGAGTTGTGTCACCAAATATTCTATAGTACTCTTCTACTTTACTATTTTCTCTGGTGGCGTGTTTGGGTGAGCCAAAGCCTCCAAAATGTTGTTCTCCCTTTGTAACTGGGAAATGACGGCCCCAAGTTGTTGCACTCTGGCCATGACATCCAACTCCGCGGTACTATCCAAGACGTGCTGATAGGAATCCACAATTGCTACTTCCAACTTGACTCGGCTATCAAAGAGATGTGCCTTCTCAACAATGATGTGATCTTCTTCCTTCTTCAACTTTGTAATCTACTCAGTTCTCTTCACCCTCAATTCCTCCTTCTCTTTCTTCAACTCTTTGATTTCCTGCACTTTCTCTTTTAACAACTTCTCCTTTTCTTCCTACAATTCTGCAACCTCTTTCTGTGCTTTCTCCTCTTTCTCTTGCGACCACAAGAGTCGATCACTGACTTCTTTCTGTCTGTATTCCAACTACTAGTTGGATACTCATTGCATGTGTACCAGTGTCTGTGTGGAAAACATGTTGATATCCAGTGATATGTCCTGCAACTGCTGTAGGGAGGTATTCAAGTCCTCTCTTCCAGCGTTAATCGTAGTAGAGGGAATTTGAACATTTCTAACCCGTGGCTCAGTGCTAATTGATGCAAAATCCTACACAGTCACACTTTCAGGCGCTATCTTCAAGACAACATCATATATTGAATCAAGTTTTGTTCTTACCTCTGTGAATCTCACCTGCACAGATTTCGTCATTTTCTTTGCTTCCGCATCGGTTGGATCTTATCTAAGAGAATAGCATGAACAACAATAATCACAAGAGATAAGAGACACAATGAATTTTCCTCGGGGAAACCATAAAGGAGAAAACGCCACAACTTCCTCAGAAATAGAATTAACACCAAAATCAAAAGTAAAACCCAAACACACAAAGATGATCTCTGCCAGCTGTTCTCTCTCTCACTTGTGTGAGCTACTCCTCTCTCACTCATGCACTGCTGTTGAGTGAGTGTGTGTTTCAAATAGAGAGTCTCACTCTCTAGTTATACTTTTTTTCCACTTTACTTTTACTCTTACAGGGTTGAAATCACTAGGAGAGTCTAATAACCGTAATACCCCTCAACTGTGGGGGCTATTACCCCGACTTACAATGGAGGGTTAACCTCAATGAATTTACATGACTTTATTATATTAATGACTCTCCCGATTGGAGGAACAAACATCTCCATCGAGGTATAATGAAATACAATCTAAAATATACAAGTGAATACATTTTGAAGTTACAAATACATCAAAATGAATCTACCTCATAGTCCCCAATTTGAATGTTCATGCACATTTCTTTCCCCGTATTTTTATGCATTCAAAGAATTCACCGTAGAATCCTTTTGCCCCTTAAACGGTCGATGCAATAGAGCCTCAATCTCGGCAAGAGCGTCAGGATCTCTTACCAGTTACAAGCAACTCTCAAAGAATTTCTGCAAGGTACCATGCTTTTGTGATGGTCCTGCCTCCAACGTGGAATCAAAATTAGTAGGAATTTCATAAATAGGTAACTTATCAGAGTTTTAGCGCATCTTGTCCCGTGCTTCAAAGAATGTATCTTTCTTCGCATTGACGTTAAATTGGAATTTCTTCTTTCCAGCTAACCAGACTTGTGGAATCGGAAAATCTTCTCCGGTTGTCATACCTCCGTGAGTGACAACAGCGACATCAACATCCTGCATTCTTGGCTCCGCCGATATTGTTGCAACTGTCAGTCCTTGATTCTGGTTCAGCAGTGGATTCACAGGTTGATTCACATCCTGATTTGTATTTCGATTCTGAAGTGGAATTTGGTTCTGATTCTAAATTTGCAATTGGTTCTGCAACTGATTCTGATTCAACTAATTCTGGTTTTGCAATCAGGTCTGATTCTGCAACTGCGGAATATTTCCAGTCTGTCACCTCGTGATTAGTTGTGGATAGTTCTCAACAGTGTGATCAATCATAGTAAAATATGTACACGAACACTACAATTGTGGACAATCTCTCTGATAATTCCTCGGTATACCACAATTATAACATTGGACAAGTTCACAACCTCATCATCATCCTCGACCAAAGCCTCCTTCTTGACCTTAGAATCCTCCGTGGAATCCTCCTTGTTGTTGGTACTACAGTTGAGCAAATTTCTACTATAGGGGATTCGGCTTTTGCTGGACATATTGCACCGACTGAATGTAATGTGGCTACTGCGGAGCCATCTACATCTGATTACATTGCGGTTGTGGTGCAAAATGTTGTTGCATATGTTGCGGTATAAATGACATATACGGTGGTGGTACATACTGTGGTTGAGGTGGTGGTTGCACCACCTGTGGCAGTGGCTACTGTACCTCCCGATGATCCTCTCCCTTCACATAATTCAATTCATATGTTCTTTCCTGGAGTAGGTCATATGCATGACAATCTTTATATTCATGCCTAATAGATCGACAAAATAAGCAGTATAGGTTCATTGGCTTCATCACCATCTTCTTCATATACCCACATTCCTCACATCAATGCCCATATACTTGAAAAATGCGGCACCACGGTACACTTCCACAACTCAAAGGGTTCGGCGCCCCTGACAACAGGTAGTTTCAAAAATCTGGGTAAGCATCCTTGGTATGTACGTTTGCGCGACATCGAGTGCACCAAAGATCCTTGTGTTGTTCTTTCCCCTTCTTAATGTCTTGCAACAGGAGTGTCAAGTTTTCCAACTACATATGAATTTGTTTCATACAAACTGCATATTCTCCAATGGGTGAATATTCCAACTTCATGGCGATCTCTAGAGCCTCGCTCTATGTCGCAATCTTATGTTGCATAAGTGGTAGCCTGATATGATTTCGAAAAGCCGCAATGAACCATTCCTTATGTTTAATGTTGCTCATCTAAAAAATAACTCTTGCCATTAGTGTCTTCAATATTTGATCAAAGTCCCAAACAGTTTCATTGGGATACTTCTTAATTTCCTCCAGTTCTGTAATGTACTATGTTTTAGAATTTGGTTTTATGAATTCTTCAATAAGACATCTCCTAAATTTCGCCAGTATTTTCACTGGAGTCCTCGAAGGAACTTGTAGAAATTTCATGTACCAATATAGTGCGTGACCCGAAGGGTTGTCGCCAATTGGCTCTTCTTAACATCATCATCTAGAACAAAGGTAACTTCACCTCATCACCCTCTGTTCTTGGCCTTCTTCCTACACATGCTAGTCTACTACTTCTATTAGAGTGTTGCTGGCACGTTGGAGATGTCGATGTTGAAATTTCATTTCTTCCTAACTGCGGTGTAGTGCATGGAGGTGTGGGTACATTGCTATTGGGGTTGATATTTCCTCTACCCTAGGCGTAGTCTAGGTCTGGTTGTCCTTGTCATCACTGTGGGGTCGCTTTGTCTCGTGTGGTCTTCTTTCATGGTCTTGTGTTTCGATCCCAGCAGGACCTTACCCTATCCTCTGCCTCTTCTCTTGTTGAAACCTTGCTCCTCCTCTCTTAATACCAATCTCTTCCTCGAATTCCCTCACATTCTCATCATAACTTGCAGCCATCTACCCTGTATCATTCCATTCGTATCCCCCTTTTCTTCATGGTATCCATAGCCCCCACACACCAGAGTTCTACTACTCGAGGTGCATCTTCAGTATGCCTTTTTCACAGAAAAGCATCTTAATTGGCAATTGTAAAGACAATAGGAACCTACCTCTTGGTCCGTTGAAGAATTCCATTTCTACTTCACTATAGGACTTAGTAGTATCAATTGCAAACGAGGTGATATAACCTTCCAAGATACTGTCCAACCAGACTTCAACAGCCCACGATGCAAAGTTGTCGATTTCCTGCAACTCCTAGATTAACTTAGGGGTCCATGATGTTGTCTCTCCTCCTTGGAAATGTGTCTTGTGATAGGTGAATCACGCCAACCAATTGTATAGTATGATCGGGAATTCAGAGAAAAAATACTTGTGTGGATTGTCGTGTATGTACCTTTCCAGCCACTTATCCGTCATCAGTCCAGGGTTTTGATTTTCCCTCTCAACAAATTCTCCTAGCTTCTGGTTGAACTAATCTTGAATTTATGGTCTTGTCAGATGCCACATGTCCTTCCCTCAGTCGCAATGAAGTATTGGAAACATAACCATTTGTTGACATATACCCATCCAACAAAACCAATCGACAGGGGTTCCCACTTTGTCGACAGTCAAACCATCACGACCTCCCTGAGCACTGTCCTAGACAAGTTTTACCCTGTCCAACAACACCCACAGAGCGGATGAAGTCTCACCCTAGATGTTTGAGGGAGAGATGAGGAAACCAAGTTTCCGCAGAATAGAGGAGGACAATGTGCATCAACTTATCATCTTAGCACGACATTAACAGATCATTCAACTTATTCATTCACATAACCATTCATTATCATTCTTCAACAGATCACATCATTCAATTATAGATGTAGTAAACATATCGACGCGCAAACAAATCCAACATTATAACATCATTTAAAAAAGAGAAACATCACATCAGAGATCCATGTCGCAGATTCACTTAGCATTCATCATTGAGTCACAGAAAATAGTAAAACAGAAAAGAACATAGTGATTCAGATCAACTTCTGTCTTGTCATATTACTTCCACAAAAACCATAGATTCTATAGAATGGTTAACAGATCAACAGATCTCAATTCAGTCGCGATGATGTGCAACCCAAAGACATCATGCTAGTGGAAGATGGCGCACAAGGCGAAGAATAGAATATTTTATATGTTTTTTGTCACCTTCTGTAGTTTTGGAGCATATTTTGTGGATATAGGTCTTTATTTTGTAGAATCAGTTAATAATTAGTCAAGAAGATTGTCTAAGTGGACCTTTAATGTAAAGGTGCAAGCCTATAAGTAGATGTTGAATTGCAAATGTTAGATATCCTTGTTGAGAATATTTTTGGAGCATCTGAATTGAGATCCATTGATCTGTGAACCATTCTGGAGAATCTGTGGTTTTGGGTGGAAGTAATATGACAAGACAGAAGTTGATATGAATAATTGTTTTCTTTTATGTTTTATTGTTTTACTATTTTTTGTGACTCAATGATGAATGCCATGTGAATCTGCGACATGGATCTATGATGCGATGTTTCTCTATTTTAAATGATGTTATCATGTTGGATCTTTTTTTGCATCGATATGTTTACTAGAACTATGATTGAATGATGTGATCAATTGAAGAATGACAATGAATGGCTATGTGAATGCATAAGTTGAATTATCTGTTAATGTCACACTAACCTGATAAGTTGATGCACATTGTCCTCCCCTATTCTACGGAAACTTGGTTCCGTCATCTCTCCCTCTAGCATCTCGAGTGAGACTTCATCCGCTCTGTGGGTGTTTCCAGATGGAGTAAAACCTTTCTGAGCCAGTGCTCAGGGAGGTCATGGTGGTTTGAATGTTGACAGAGTGGGAACCCCTGTCGACTGGTTTAGTTGGTTGGGTTTGTGTCAACAAATGGTGATGCAAAATATATAAAATATTCTATTCTTTGCCTTGCGCTCCATCTTCCACTTGTGAGGTGTCTTTCAGCTTGTGTAGCATCCGCAATGATACGCAACTAACTTACCCCAAATCCATTTCCAACAACTCACCATGTAGCTATAACACTTTAATTCCTACTGGGTTTATGTAATGGAAGAGGTTCCAACTTCAGTTTCACTCTATAAGTTCATGGATAGTAAAGAAGAGGTCATAATTGATAGGGAATGAAATGTTTTCGATCTAGAACTCTGTGTGCAGTATTTCCTAGTCTAAAGAACAATTTTTGGGTTTCAAGTTGTACGGAAGAGATGTTTTGAATGTTTGTAGATTCTTTATGTATTATTTTGTTTTTGAACAAACCCTATACTTCTTAGAATTTGTGGAATGGTGCGTTAGTGATTATTCTCCAGGTTAGCCAGAAATACACACCTCCTATGGACAGGAGTTGTTTCCCTCGATCTGAATGGTTCATATCTAGAAAAAAACACAAACACCAAATGTTAAACTTCCCCTATATCTGATTAATCACTCAAATGTAATTCCCTGATATTTCTCTCAAATGTTGTCCTCGCTATCCTTGCAGAAGAACCTATAAAAGATGGAAAACAACAAGAGAAACATGATAGAATACAATATAATCAACTAGATCTATGCTCATGACCAAGGAATAAAGCAATACATACATATGAAATAGTAAATATGGGAAAGACAAGACAATTTTTATTAGAAATGATCAAAGAGACTACAACCTTCATGCCTTGGTGTTGAAAGTTCCTTCCAATGGCTCCTTGCCTCTAACTTCACCTAGCATCCAAAGACTCAAGAATGATTTTGACAGATTTTGGGTATGCAACACAATTCTTCCTCTTTTCACCCATGGGGGATGAGCCAGTATTTAAAGGCATGGGAGGATAGGTATGGTTGAGGATCTCATGGGTGAGGTGGAAAGGATATCCAAAAATGAACGATCTCAAGTTCCAGCTGGTCCTAAACCATAGGGCTGAGGCTCCACAAAGGAAAGCTTCGAGAAGCCTCTCAAAACGCCTCTTTTTTCGTTGAAAAATTGAGCACCACTCCTTCAATAAATAATACAAGAGGTGTTAATGGGGTAATTCTTCTTGTAGTAAGGCTAGATGCAGTGGAACCACTTCTTTCCCATGTATCAGGAGCGTTGCTAACTTGGGTAACACTTCTTGTCAATGGGGCAAAAGCATTACCAGCTCAAAACAAGGACAACATTGCAAGGGGATAAATCAAGCCTTCATTTCCATAGGGGAAACTTTGAGGGATTGGAGCAAACAAGGGAATACCTATGTCATAACATGAGGGTGACGATATTTTGGTGTAATAGAATGCCCTCCCAAATTATGATGTCTAGAGAGAAACGATAGGCATAATACTTTGATAGAAGAAGGTGTAGTCCTGAAGCAAAGGTGCAATGGCCGGAACTTCTCAAGCATCACAAAATTTCTGGAGCACATTTTGATACATGTCCCAAATGACTCACAACATGGCTGTCGACCAATACAATGCAGATCCATGTGAGATACAAAAATCATGGCTACTAAAATACGGTGTAGATCCATGCGAAAAAGACTCAAATTTGGACATAGTTACCAAACATACAATGTATATCTATCTCATACAGACGCAAATATGAGCACATCAATGAACATACAAATGTCAATCCATGCTAGGACTCATACAAAATACTCCATCACAACTCAAGGAAAGAAATGAGCACTTTTAACAGATACCCAGGGTCTTCATCTCGTCTTCCACAAAGTACAATTCTATCCATGTGATTACACTGTCTTGATGTCGAACATGGTAGAAACCACTCGATTACCAGTCAATGATGTGAACCATTAACAAGTGCGAGGGAGATCACCATTGATGTCAATGATTCCCAAGGTACCGTAGTACAATCTCCTGAGTGTGAATAGATGGTTTGATGTCAAAAACCTAGTTGAATATTTCTATCCAAGGTCAATGATCTGAACCTATGTCCAGAGCAAGAGAATATGTCATTAATGCATATAGATCTCAAGGTACTATATTTTTGTTTCTAAGACTAATTCTTGCATGATGAGCGAATGTCAACAGGAATAGTCTCGTCAAAGGAGGACCATGATGAATCCCACATCGATGACATGAAACTTGGAACAAGTTCTAGAATTTTGAGTATGATGTAACCATAGGACTAAATCAAAATTAACTGGCACAAAAAAAAATTTGACTATAGGTGTAAACTCTCAAAATAGTTTCCCTTTTGAACATAAGGTGGCACGACCGAAGACCTGGCAGCATTGAATTGACGAGGAAGAACACAATATGAAAATGGACAATGCATTCTTTGAAAGACTCAAAGGAGTGGCATGACTCATGAAAGTGGAATGATTCAGAGATAAGATGAATACCCAATTGACTGAATGAAATGAAAACAAGTGCCATGTTCAAAGGTGACTAACAACTACCATTATTTCAAAATGTTTTCCCTTTTCCTTAATTTCCCCATGATGATTGATGAGTGCCTCTTTTCATTTTTATGAGTTCAAAGAGGTTAACAAACACTCCATATAGCTCGTCCTTTGGACAAGTCCAAAATCATATGTTTTACGAACCTAAGAAAGGATGGGTTCAAATATGCACCTCCCGCAGACAAGAGTTGTTTCCCTAGATCTGAATGGTTCATATCTAGAACAAAACAAAAACACCAATTTTTAAACTTCCCCTAGATATGGTTAATCACTTGAATTTAATTCCATGATATTTCTCTAAAATGTTGTCCTCGTTATCCTCGTAGAAGAACCTGTAAAATATGGAAAACAACAAGAGAAACATGATAGCATACAATATAATCAACTAGATCTATGTTTGTGACCAAGGAATCAAGCAATATATACATATGAAACAATAAATATGGAAAATTAAAGACATTTTTTGTTAGAAATGATTGGAGAGACTATAACCTTCATGCCTTGGTGTTGAGAGTTCCTTCCAATGCCTCCTTGCCTCTAACTTCACCTAGCCTCCAAATACTCAAGAATTATTTTGCTAGAGTTTAAGTATGCAACACAATTGTTCCTCCTTTCACCCATGGGGGATGAGCCATTATTTAAAGGTGTGGGAGGATAGGTATGGTTGAGGATATCATGGGTGAGGTGGAAGGGAAATCTAAAAATGAAGGATTTTAAGCTCCAGCTGGTCCTAAACCATAGGGATGAGGCTCCACGAAGGCAAGCTTCGAGAAGCCTCTTGAAACTTCTCTTTTTTCCTTGAAAACTCGAGCACCACTACTTCAATGAAGAAGACAGGCAGTGTTAAGGGGGTAACGCTTCTTGCAGTAAGGCTAGAGTTGGTGCCACCACTTATTGATCATGTATCAAGAGCATTGTTGACTTGGGTAATGCTTCTTGTCAATGGGGCAGGAGCATTACCAGCTCAAAACAAGGAAAACTTGCAAGGGGATAAATTGAACCTTCATTTCTCTAGGGAAAACTTTGAGGGATTGGAGCAGACAAGGTAATACCTATCTCATAACATGAATATGATGATATTTTAGTGTAATATAATTCCCCCCAAAGTATGATTTCTAGAGAGAAACAACAGGCATAATACTTTGATAGAAGAAGGTGTACTCCCGAGGAAAAGGTCCAATGACCGGAACTTCTCAAACATCACAAAATTTCTGTAGCTCATTTTGATATATGTCCCAAATGACTCATAACATGGCTGCTGACCAATACAATGCAGATCCATGTGAGATACAAAAAATCATGGCTACTAAAATACAGTGTAGATCCATGCAAAGAAGACTCAAATTTCGGCATAGCTACTAGACATACAATGTAGTTCTATGTCATACAGATGTAAATATGAGCATAGTCACAAACATACAAATGTGCATCCATGCTAGGACTCATACAAAATATGCCATCGCAACCTAGGGAAAGGAATGAGCACTTTTAACAGATACCCAGGGTCTTTGTCTTGTCTTCCACAAAGTATGATTCTATCCATGTGATTACAATGTATTGATTTTGAACATGGTAGAACCCACTTGATTACCGGTCAATGATGTGAACTGTTAGCAAGTGCGAGGGATATCACCATTGATGTCAATGATTCCCAAGGTACCCTAGTACAATCTCCAGAGTGTGAATAGATGGTTTGATGTCAAACACCCAGCTAAATATTTCAATTAAATGTCAATGATGTGAACCTATGTCGAGAGAAAGATAATATGTCATTAAGGCATACAAATCTCTGTTCTCAAGGTACTATATTTTTGTTTCAAAGACTAATTCTTGGATGATGAGCTGATGTCGACAGGAATAGTCTCGTTGAAGGAGGGCCATGATGAATCCCACATCGACGACATGAAAATCGGAGTGGCATGACTCATGAAAGTGGATCGAATAAGAGATAAGATGAATACCCAATTGATTGAATGAAATGCAAACAAGTGTCATGTTCAAAGGTGACTAACAACTTCCATTATTGCAAAATGTTTTCCCTTTCCCTTAATTTCCCCATCATGATTGATGAGTGCCTCTTTTTTTTTTTACAAGTTTAAAGAGGGTAACAAACAATCGATATATATTGTCCTTCAGACAAGTCCAAACTCATATGTTTTACAAACCTAAGAAAGGATGGTTTCTTCCCAAAAAAGGGCCTTTCATCATTTGATTTTATGAGTCCGATGAAAGAAAAATCATTTGTCGTTTCATGTTTAGAGAGTCTGAAATGACTAAGAAAACTCTAGAAGGTCCTTTTTCGTATGATTTAGTCCCAAGGGCCTGAAAAATTATAAAATAATACCCAAGAGAACTCTTCCATTCATTATTTCCTGGAGTGTACCTTTTTCGTAAGTAGTGCCCCCTAGTCCGAAAAAGGGGTAAACTATTGTTAGGAAGACGACTCTTCAGGTCCTTTCCAGAGCGTGAAGAAGACAAGTTCACTCAACAATCTTTTCACATTTTAATACTCCGAAAATATCTTAAAGAAGACTCCATTAACCTTTTTCATGTTTGAATCCAAAGCACAAAAAGTAATAAACTGAGCTTAAACCACTTTTCATTCTTTAACCAGAACACAAAAAATGAAAAGTAAGCTCAACATGATCTTACAGTTTTTAACGAACTTGAATATCAGTTGAAAGAATGCTCAGGGTATCTGATTCATGTTTTAATGAGCTTGACACAGAATAAGAACTATGCTCAAAACATGGTTTCATTTTTATGCAAGCTTGAAACCAAAAGGTAAAATTTTCTTCAGTAGTGATTTTATTTTTTAATGAGCTTGAAACCAAAAATAAACACTGCTCAAGGTCACCTGTTTCATTTTTACACAAGATTGAAACAGAAAATAACTATGCTTGGGGATATTTTTTATTTTTTAATGAGATTAACACTAGAAATAAACTATGCTCAAAGACATCTGTTTCATTTTTTAACGAGCTTGACACAGAGAAAAGGAACTATGCTCACTAACATGTTTCATTTTTTAACAAGCTTGACACAGAAAAAGAACTATGCTCACAGACATCTATCTCATTTTTTAACGAGCTTGACATAGAAAAGGAACTATGCTCATATACATCTATTTCATTTTTTAACGAGCTTGACATAGAGGAAAGGAACTATGCTAGAAAACTTGTTCCTACCCAACATGATATGCAGAGGTTGGTTGATTGGACCCTTACATAAGAAGTTAGCAGCTCAACTCTAGTATAATTTCCAGAGGATGGATCCATGCCCTAAATGTGCCTCATGTTCTTGTGATTCCTTCCCCTTATTCTAGTTAGCTTCTTTCCATCATAGGAAAAATGGGGGGTTGGTCGATTGGACCCTTACATAAGAAGTTAGCAGCTCAACTCTAGTATAATTTCCAGAGGCTGGAGCCATGCCCCCCATTTTACCTATGATGGGAAGAAGCTAACTAGAAGAAGGGGAAGGAATCACAAGAACATGAGGCACATTTAGGGTAGTCTAATTACTCGGAGTGATGTGATGGTCAGGTGTAACAAAGGAAAGCTGATCAATGGTCAAAATATTCCCATCATGGGGAAAATGCATAACTCTAAAGATTGCGGACACTAGAGTCTTCATGGCATAAACATAATCACATCCAAGAAGAATATTGAAATCTAAAGGACCTTGGACCACTATAACATCAATACAGACAATTTTCCCTCCTAATGTAATAAGAAAATGAGGAAGGATCCCTAAAGGTGCAGTAGGTCTTCGATTAAAATCCAGTATCTGATCGACGGTTGGGACAAGCTGAGGTGAACCTAAAGATTTCCAAGCAGTTGAGGATAGAATGCTAACAAAATACCATTCATCAAGAATAGTGCAAAGCATCCACCTAGAATTAACATTCACAACTAAATGGAAAGGAACTCTCAAATGAAGACGAGACTCTATTCGGTTACTCCAGTCAAAGGAAATAACCTCATTACTTGGAGAGGATCCTATCGAAACAAATAGATTTCCTCTTGTCGAGAACAATCAGAACGAAGCATAAAAACTTCAGCAAATTTTAGTTCACTCTCTACTGGAAGATAAGAACAAGATGAAGATTTGGTCAAAGCGACTAATTCAGTCTTAACACTCTCTGATGAAAGAGTGGAATAGGGTGGAGATGACATCGACTCAACCACTTTAAATTCACTTTTCAAAGCAAGCGTGGGATCAACCATAGGTGAATCTGAATTGATCACTTGGAATTCACTCTTAGAAGAAAGAGTGGGATTGACCATGGATGAAACTGAATCTACCACTTGGTCACCTAGTGGGGGTTCAAGAGACAACTTACGATAACCTGTTGGAAGCCGTTGACGAGAAACAATAATATATTCCAAAAAATTAGAATCTTCATCCATGTGAGGACAAAGGTAAGTAAAGTGCATGTCCTTACAGAGTAAGCAAGGATCTATGACTATACCCTTCCGACTATTAACCAAAGAGTCACTGGTTGAGGGGGGATCATCAGTATGATGAAAAAAGGATGATGACATATATTGCCGGGAAACCTTAGACCACTCTTCTAAAACTAGGGCCAGACCATGAAAATATTTTAGAAGGTGATCACCCTTGCAAAGCCTATAAGGGAATTTAGGCTTACACAATATTTGGGTGTGCATATCAACACTCTCCGCACTCGGAGAAGTAACTAGTTGAGACTTGGTTTTCTGTTTTTTTTTCTTCTTCTTAATATTACTTTTCTTGTTCTTCTTATCCACCTTACTACTAGTAATACTGCTTTCAACAAGTGAAGAAGGAGAAAAGGGAGAATACCCATGAGGTGAAGAAGGCGAGGGATCAACATGATGTTGATGTTCCCACGATGAAGGATTAGGATCTGAAGCAATTGGTGTACATGGGATAACTAGAATAGAGAATAAGCAAACAGGTAATCCGATAGTCAATCTAGGAAGGCTTAATGTAGCCATGAGAGGAGGACCAACATCCCCATATGGAGGGAAAACAATATATGTGCTTGGTAAAGGAGTCTCTTGGTTGGTAGTCCCGGAAGGAAAAACCATAACTATGTAACAAAAATATCTCTCTCTTCTAAAAAAACCTAACTGTACAGACAATAAGCACCACTCAAACTAAAGCAAAAAGAAAAATATGTGAAAGGAGTGGATTAAAGGTCTGGAACCTCACGGGATTCGCAAACCATATCAACTCGCTATATACCGCAGGGTACAACAGTAAAACACGGTGAGGAGGATCAACTGTACCTCACCTAAATACCCAACTACCTGGACGACACATGCGTAGTAATCTCCCCGAGTGCTGTTCTCGGTCTATTGCGATGATAAGATGGTGAAAGAGCTGTACTCGGATGGTCACATGATTCCTAAAAGTGTCTCTCGATATACGCAAGGTATGTGGGAGATCCACTCTGTTGTAGTGTTGTCTAATTCACAATTGTTCACAAGGGGCCTTTCGATATACCTCAAGGGTATGTGAAAGGTCGTTGTATATATCAATGGTACGTGGAAGAACCATGCAGGTCTAGGGTTGTAGTGCAGGAAATAAATGACAAATCCTGCATTTAAAGACGTCGGAACACATATCTAACCTATCACACCTTACTATAGATTTTAAACCTAAGATAGCACTTAATTTTATCTTGAACGGTTAGGTGGATGCATGAGGTGAGGACATGAAAAGTAAAACCATGCAATATGGGATGAAAAATTTCACTTTAACTTTAAAGGTATGCCCTACTGAAGGGAGAGAGAGGTTCAATTCCTTTGAAACATAGAATAAATCCCATACACAAATAAAAAATAGTTGCTTATATGATCCGTTCCCAATTGAAACAAACACAATCTTCCTTTTTGAACTGAAAAAGAAGTGAGATATCTAATGAAATGCAAGAAAATATTGTTACAACTTTATACAAAAGTGTTTTGATTTTTCAACTAAAGCGAGAATTAAGTAATCACAACATTATACAATAACTTTCATATGGAGTTTTCCACAATTTATGAAAAAAGGAAAAAACGTACAAAAAACATGTATAACAAATGAAGAAAAACTAAAATGAATATTTCTTTGTTCTATGAAAAAAAGGATAGAAATCAAAGATCTAACAAAACCAAGTTCTATTCAAAGCCAACTATGAAGTTTTAAAGACCAACATCAATCACAATTCTTGAAAATACGTATGAATTCATACACGCTCCTAGGGGGGTTTGGGTTTGGCTATTTATTTTTTTATTTTTTTATTTTTGATTTAGTTTTATGTTCAAAAATGAATTGAAGAGTTAAAACAACAACTGTAAAGACTGAAGCAAGCATCTCAAAGACCAAAACAAGAATTTAATAATCAAACACCAAACAGGGATAAGAACAATACCTGGCACCACTTCTACAGGTGTTGAACAGGGCGTTACCAGCATGAGCATCGCTTCTTGTACACAGAAATAAAGCGGTGGCGCCACTTCTACGGGTTCATTCTAGGGCATTACCAGATCCAACACTGCTTCTTTCACACCAAAACAGAGCAGTGACATTTCTCTATTCTAACAGGGAAAAGGTGGTGACAGCTCCAGAACCACACTTATAATACATGCCAAGAGCGATGCTGATGATTTGAAAAATAAAAAATGCAACAGAAGAGTAATCTACAGTCCAAAGAATGAACCCAAACAATCACCAGAAAACCCAGTGAACCAAAATTATAAAGATCCAAAGGTAGATAGAGGGAAATCAATCAAATTCAAAGCAGATCTACAAATCTATGAATTGGAAAAGTAGATCTAGAAATTGAAAATGAAGGTGGAGGTTTCAACTTACCAAAGATTCAAAATTTGAAGTTGTCATGTCCCCATGCCTCCGGCCAGCAAAGAGGACGCGACTTCAAGCTTAAACCACCCGGGCTAAGAGCCCATGAACATATGCATGCATAAAAATTTGCATAAACAGAATGCTTAAACAAAAATTGAACTAAAATATGCACACAGGATTGTTTATCATGCACAGATGCAATTTAATCCTCATGCACAGCGGAAAACAACAGCATTCATACATGCATGTATTCATTTAACATGTTCATCAATTTCATTAACAGAAATAGAGTTGCAGAAGTAAAAATGGATAGAATTACTTATCTTAAGATGAATTCGATCCGCAACCAGCTACGTCGCTGCAACGTTCCACCCAACCATAGGCCATCGTGCTCCTTAATCTCTCAGCAATGCTGCCACCCCCGAGTTGGGCATGATTCTCCAAGGAATAAGGGAACTAGCAGGCTTACCCATAGCGATGGATATACAAAAACACAGCCAAGCCAACACAGTTGGGTTTATCCGGCCATTAAGGAGCTGGAGAAGGAAAATTGCTAAGCTGGTGAGCTCATTACAGAGCCAAGAACACCTACACCAGAAATAGCCTGACCTCTAAGACACCCAAACACACCCAACACAAGGAATCAGTCCCTTCTCTGCTACACAGTCCCTCAAGCCCTGCATTCCCTTCCAGTGCTATTCAGGGGTGATGGAGAAGAAGGCCAGCCCTCTAGCTCTGTTTGTGTGGTTTCCAGCCACCAGGTTTATCAAGCAAATCTAAGCCAACATCTCTACTCCTCTCACAGTCCGAAGACCAAACATTGCACTCCAACAATTAATTTAGTTGTCACAGCTTAAACAGGGAAAACGATTTTTGAGTCATTCTTGGCCCTCTCGTGGACAAAACGACTCCCAAAAATTGAATTACACAGTCCCATCTAAACAATAAACATGGGGGGAGAACACTAGTTCCAATATCAGCATTAAAATGATGAAATTTACACAACCATACCAGTCTGTAAGTAGAACATACAGTTGAGGACGTGAATGGCTCTTTTCAAGAAATCATGGGTGAAAATGCACAGCTCTCAACTCGCTGTATCAGCTGGAAACTAGGAAAATTCCTGTGCGTGAGGAAGCAATCCGACCCCGTGAGGAAAGGAACAGACAATGGAGGTCCGTGAGGAAAAACAGCTCTGTTTTTGCCCGTGGATGAGCAAACAACAGGAAGGATGCAAAATTTCAGTGCGTGGGTGTTCAACAACTCGTGGAGAGAGGAAGAAAAATCTGCGTGGGTGAAGAGTGCGTTTTTCCTTTCCATTCAGAATTCAACTATGGGTGGAGTGTGCGTGGAGGCATGGACTGACAGTCCTGCCACCCCACTCCCAAAACAATTAACTTCCATAACTTCCCTCAGCTACCAGCAGAAATTATTAACTGAAGATGGTTGGGATAAAACAAAAGAAGATGACACATGGGTTTTTCCCCCTTTTGGCTCAAGGTTTGAGAAATTCCCCCCCACATCCTTATCCTTGGGAAAATCATGCCTATTCAATTTAGTTTCCGCGACCGTAGTGGGTTGTGTTCATTTTAATTATAGATGCATATTTACATGATGACCAACATAATATATGCCGCATGCCCCGATATACCATCGGTGAAAAATTTAAATCCTAAACATAATGTGACCGATCAATGGTGGGGCCTTGGCCTTTAACTCCACACCATGATCATTTACAATATACACATCATATACATCTAATGTAATGGGGTCAAAACCGGGACATTACATTCCCCTCCCCCTTCAATAGCACTGTCCTTAGTGCTTTCAAAATTTGAACAAAATGCTACACTGGTATCGCCTCAGTGTTCCGCATAATTGAACAAAAATGGATGTGCCAATCGCATGGAATCCTCCAACTCCCATGTATCCTCTTCAGGCCCATAGTGCTCCCATTGCACCTTTACCTGACCTATGGCTCGGTTCCAGAGCATTGTGACCTTCCTGTCGAGGATGAGCATTGGCTCGATTCGGAACTCTCCCTCGGGTTCCACCTGAATCACATCCCAATTTATCACATGGTTAGGATCATGTACATATCTTTTAAGCAAAGAAACATGAAAAACATTATGATCCCTAGTGCTAGCAGGCAATGCGAGTCTATATGCAACTGGCCCTATCCTTTCGAGCACTTCAAATGGCCCACAATATCTAGGTGACAACTTGGCACAACTTCCAAGCTTCAAGGAACTATTCCTTGCCCTCACTCTGAGGTAAACATGATCCCCAATACTGAACTCCCTGTTCACCCTATGCTTATCTGCATAGCTTTTCTGTTTGTCTTGTGCTGCTTTCAGCTTTTGCCTGATCTTTACGACCTCTTGCTCCATTTCCTTGAGTAATTCTAGTCCAAGCACAATCCTGTTCACTGGATTATCCCAAGTCACTGGTGTCCTACACCTTCTTCCATACAAATCTTCATACGGACTCATCCCCAAGGACGCTTGATGTCCATTGTTATAAGCAAACTCTACCAAGTGTAAGTAATCTTCCCACTTGGTTGGTTTGTCCATTACATACATGCGAAGCATGTCTTCAAGCACATGATTAACTCTCTCGGTCTGCCCATCCATCTGAGGATGGTTTGCAGTGCTGAAGTTTAGCTTTGTACCCAAATCTGCAAACAACCCCTTCCAAAAGTTGGAAGTGAACTTGACATCCCGGTCAGAGACTATTTCCTTAGGCAATCCATGCAACTTGAAAATCTCCTACATGAAGATCTTTGCAATGTCACTAGTCTCATATGTAGACTTAACCGGTATAAAATGTGCTGCCTTAGTCAACTTGTCTACCACAACCATGATGGAATCATGTTGTCTCCAAGTCATCGGCAATCCTGTAATAAAATCCATGGAAATGACTTCCCATTTCCATTCCGGAACTGGAAAAGGCTACAACAAACCTGCAGGGTGTTGATGCTCAACCTTTACTTGCTGACATTTCATACACCTCGAAATGTACTCAGCCATGTCCTTTTTCATTCCTGGCCAAAAGTACTGCTTTCTAGCTATAGTAATTGTCTTCTGATATCCTGGGTGGCCAGAATACGGAGCTTGATGGATTTCATCCATAACAACTCTCCTTAAATATGCTACATTTGGAATATAAATTCTGCCTTTAAAAGTGAGAAGTCCATCCTCTTCCAATTTATATCCCTCATACCTCTTCTCAAGACCTTGGTGCTGCAATTTGTCTTTTACTTGCTCATACAATTCATCTCCGGCAACATGATTAGAAATCTGCTGCCTCAAATCTGGTTGGCAAACACTAAGAGATGACACATGCATTTCTTGCATCTTCCTGCTGAGTGCATCCGCTACTTTGTTTTCTTTCCCCTTTATGTGCTTGATTTCAAAATCGAACTCACATAAAAAATCCAGCCATCTTGCTTGCCTAGCATTCAGAGTAGGCTGATCAAACAAATACTTCAATCCACAGTGGTCTATTCTGAGCTCAAATCTCCTACCCATCAAGTAATGTCTCCACATCTTGAGAGCATGTACTATGGCTGCAAGCTATAGATCATGAGTGGCATAGTTCTTCTCATGCTCCTTCAGCTTTCTTGACTCATAACATATCACATGGTTGTCCTGCATAAGGACTCCTCCAAGCCCTTGTCCACATGCATCAGTACACACCACAAAATATTTCTCTGGATCGGCAACCTTCAATACTGGTGCACTGGTGAGAAGACTCTTCAATCTTTGGAAGCTTTCTTCACACCTCGATGTCCATTTGAACTTCATCCCCTTCTTTTGCAAAGAAGTTGTAGCATGTGCAACTTTGGAGAATCCCTCAATGAATCTCCTGTAGTATCCTGCAAGTCCCATGAAAGATCTTACATCTGTCACATTTCTTGGAGTAGGCCAATTCATAATGGCTTCAATCTTTTCAGGGTCCACAGATATACCCTCTTCTGAAATAATGTGACCCAAGTATTGAATTCTATCTCTATAGAAGTCACACTTGCTTAGTTTCACATACAACTGATGCTTCCTGAGCAATTGCAATGTCAATCTCAAATGCTCTTCATGTTCTTCCTCATTCTTAGAGTAAACAAGAATGTCATCAAGGAAAACAAGAACAAACTTATCCAAATACCTGTTGAAGACACTATTCATGAGGCACATAAATGTAGCTGGTGCATTTGTAAGGCCAAATGGTACCACCACAAACTCATAATTCCCATACCTTGTCCTAAAGGTGGTCTTATGAATGTATTCATCCTTGATTCTCACCTGATGGTAACCAGACCTCAAGTCAATCTTAGAAAATACCTTCGCTCCTCTCATTTGATCAAAGAGGTCATCAATCCTAGGCAAAGGATATTTATTCTTCACAGTAACCTTGTTCAACTGTCTGTAATCAATACATAACCTGAGTGTACCATCTTTCTTCTTTACAAACAGAACTGGTGCTCCCCAAGGGGACACACTCGGCCGAATGTACTTCTTTTCCAGCAACTCTTGCAGTTGCATCTTCAATTCTAGCATCTCTGGTGTACTCATCCTGTAGGGTGCCTTGGACACTGGTGCTGCTCCTGGCACAAGTTCAATAGTGAAATCAATGTCCCTCTTTGGAGGAAGCCCTGGAATCTCATCAGGAAACACATCCCTGAATTCCTGTAACACCTAATAGTCCTCCAACCTAGGAGTTTCATTTCCTGGTTCCTCCAAAATCTAAGCTGCATACAATTGGCAACCCTTCCTACAGAACTTCTTTAACTGCATGGCTAAAACCTGCCTCACTGAAATCACCTTTGGAATACCTTTCACAACTGCGAGGTTCCCTTCTTCATTCATGCATTAAAAAGTCTTATTATAACAGTCAAGCTTCACTATGTGAGCTTCTAACCAATCCATTCCAATGAGAACATCGTAGGAACCAAGCGGCAGAACATTCAGATCTACACAAGTGGCCAATCCATTCATGACCAATGGACACTTCTCTACCACTTCACTGACCTTCCTCTTAGTTCCAGTGGCTAGCTGAACTAACCAAGACTTCCTATGCTTTACTTTCTTAAAGGCACAAATATCCACTACTCTAGGAGTAATGTAGCTGTGAGTAGAACCAGGGTCAATCAAAATAGAAACAGATTGCTCAACAATCTTACCTGCTACTTCAACTACAGCTGACTGGTGATTTGCCTGGCGATCCTCCAGTGCTACATAGATCCTAGTAACTTCCCTTGCTACTTAACCCACTGTTTCTTCTTCTTGAACATTATAAACCGGCCTTGCACTCTCATTCTCGAGTGGAAAATTTCTGCGCATGTGGGGTCCTCCACATTTCCAACATTGAAGTGGCCCTCTATTCTATTGTGGATCTTTAGGCTTTTCTCCTGTCACTCCAACTGGCTTACTCGTAGCTTGGGATGGCTGCTTCTGCTGATTCCTGAAGCTAGAAGGTTTGAAACCTTTCTTTCTTTGGTCAACTTCTCGTTCTTCTTGTCCTTCCATGCCTTATGGTAATTAGGTTTGCCTTTGCTTTGCTCATAGCAATACTTAGCCTTCCTTATTGCTTCTTCAAGAGTCCTAGGTTCATAGAACTCAATTATATCTTTGTAAGACTGAGGTAACCCACTCAGAAAACGCTGGACCTTCACTTTTTCATCTCTGATGTACCGGACATACCTCAGCAGCTCCAAAAATTTATTAGCATACTCTTCCATGGTCTGCTGTCCCAATCTTAGCTCATGGAACTCCTTAATCTTGTCATCATAATACCTGTCAGATAGGTATTTTTGCTTGAAATACTTCTTGAACTACTTCCACTTAAGTCTCCTTTCACTGATCCTCTTCACTTGCTTTGAAGTGTTCCCACCAAATGGATGCTCTTCCATTCATATTGAATATGGCAACTCTTGCCTTCATGTTTCCTGAATAATCATGCACTTGAAAGTACTTTTTAATACCAAGAAGCCAAGCTTCAGCCTCTTGTCCAGTCTTTATCTCACCGTCAAATGTAGGAGGTTTAGCTTTCTTAAATTCATCCTGAGAGCGATCCCTATGGTGTCTCTTTCTTTTTCTTTTATGGGAAGAAGAACTGGAATCCCCGCTGGATTCTTCAGAATCAGATGTTCCACTAGAATTTCTTCTCCTTCTCCTAGTACTGCTCTTACTGCCTTCTGGTCTTGTTGTACCTCGTCCAGAGTCTATCTTTCTTTGTAAATATGTCAAACTTTGCAACATAGAAGCGTTCAACTGATGCTGCTCTTCCTGGGCCTTAATCAAGCTTCTCATAGTAGCTGCAACATCTGACAGTGTCTCTTGGAATCTCCTTCCATTAGACTCAATGTCATCATTTCTATTACGTTCATTTTCTCCCATGGCATCTCGGGCATGCTCATCAGAATCCTGAGCATCATATCCATCATGGGTTCTCATACTGAACCACCCCTTACTTACCAAAATGCACTACCTGGAATACTTCTCTTGAAGGTGACTATAATTCTGCAAACGTGTTAATAACACAATTGTTAGATGCATGTCATTGATATAAATCATAATCACTTACATTTTCCGGGAATAATCATAAAATAACAATTGGCCCAAACACACAAAGTTTTTCTTCATTAAGAACATCTATCTGAGGGGGACGATGGGGGTCAAGGGGGGGCTTTCCCCCTTGTGGCTTCCTCTTTTTTGTTGTTGTTGTTGTAAAACATTGGTTTTCGCGCAATCTAGCGCATTAGATCGTTGCCAATTTCTCTTTTTCAACTCTGAAAATTCCCCTAAAAAAAACAACTGAAAAATCCCTCTGAAAACAGTTGAAATCGGCTGGGAAAATGTCACGAAAAACTCAAATTTTCCCCTTGCATAGAATCGGATCTCATTCCACTATTCCTTCTGCTGAATCGGCTCCCGGAACCATTCTTCCTTCCGCAGAGTTGGCTCCTCTTTTCATTCTTTCTTCCGCCGAATCGGCTCCTTTTCCATTCTTTCTTCCACCGAATCGGCTCCCGGAACACTCTCTCTTCCGATTTGGAAATTAGAACAACTTGAACGTTGGACGTCGGCAGACTTTCGACATCGGAATCCAAATGAATTTGGCTTCCACAACGGCGGCTTGCCAAATCTTAACTTCTCCCGATCGACACTTAGAACAATTTTAACGTCGAGCGTCAACTGACTTTCGGATCGGAAGCCTTAATGCTCCTGCTTCCGCAACGGCGGCTCACAAAAGTCCAAACCCTTCCGATTTCCGCTCTTTCTCTTGCGGCATCGACAGTCTTTTTTGATCGGCTGGAAAATGCCTTTGGCTTCCGCAACGGCGGACGCTCCTTCACTTTCCTCTTCCGACTGGCGGAAGTTCACTTCGCGAATCCTTCCGCAACGGCGGACTGAAGATCACTCCCGCCTCCGGTTTCCCAATACTTAGACAAATTTTCAAAATTTGTCTTTCTTCGACCGCGTCGGCAATCAGACCCATTACTACATCGGCGGTCTAACCCTTTTCACAGCCGCAACTGCGGGCTGTCAAATGATGAATCCTTCCGCCACAGCGGAAGTTGATTCCACTTAGTGCTCCGATGAACCACTGCTCAAACACTTAGGCGATTTTTGAAATTTGCTGCTGCTCTGCTGAACAGAGAAGGTAATTCTACATTCTGTCACTGTATCTTCTTGACCCATAGAGGCCCATTGCTGCAACCCAAATCTCTGATACCATGCTGTCACGTCCCCATGCCTCCGACCGGCAAAGAGGATGCGACTTCAAGCTTAAACCACTCGGGCTAAGAGCCCATAAACATATGCATGCATAAAAATTTGCATAAACAGAATGCTTAAACAAAAATTGAACTAAAATATGCACACAGGATTGTTTATCATGCACAGATGCAATTTAATCCTCATCCACAACGGAAAACAATAGCATTCATACATGCATGTATTCATTTAACATGTTCATCAATTTCATTAACAGAAATAGAGTTGCAGAAGTTAAAATGGACAGAATTACTTATCTTAAGATGAATTCGATCTGCAACCAGCTACGTCGCTGCAACGTTCCACCCAACCATAGGCCAGTGTGCTCCTTAATCTCTCAGCAACGCTACCAGCCCCGAGATGGGCATGATTCTCCAAGGAATAAGGGAACTAGCAGGCTTACCCATAGCCAGAGATATACAAAAACACATCCAAGCCAACACAGTTGGGTTTATCAGGCCATTAAGGAGCTGGAGAAGGAAAATTGCTAAGCTGGTGAGCTCATTACAGAGCCAAGAACACCTACACCAGAACTAGCCTGACCTCTAAGACACCCAAACACACCCAACACAAGGAATCAGTCCCTTCTCTGCTACACAGTCCCTCAGGCCCTGCATTCCCTTCCAGTGCTATTCAGGGGTGATGGAGAAGAAGGCCAGCTCTCTAGCTCTGTCTGTGTGGTTTCTAGCCACCAGGTTTATCAAGCAAATCTAAGCCAACATCTCTGCTCCTCTCACAGTCTGAAGACCAAACATTGCACTCCGACATTTAATTTAGCTGTCACAGCTTAAACAGGGAAAACAATTTCTGAGTCATTCTTGGCCCTCTCGTGGCCAAAACGACTCCCAAAAATCGAATTACACAGTCCCATCTAAACAGTAAACATGGGGGGAGAACAATAGTTCCAATCTCAGCATTAAAATGATAGAATTTACACAACCATACCGGTCTGTAAGTAGAACATACAGCCGAGGACGTGAATGGCTCTTTTCAGGAAATCGTGGGTGAAAACGCATAGCTCTCAGCTCGATGTATCAGCTGGAAACCAGGAAAAATCATGTGCGTGAGGAAGAAATCTTACCCAGTGAGGAAAGGAACAGACAATGGAGGTCCTGCGTGAGGAAAAACAGCTCTGTTTTTGCCCATGGATGAGCAAACAACAGGAAGGACGCGAAATTTCAGTGCGTGGGTGTTCAGCAACTCGTGGAGAGAGGAAGAAAAATCTGCATGGGTGAAGAGTGTGTTTTTCCTTTCCATTCAGAATTCAACTATGGGTGGAGTGTGTGTGGAGGCATGGACTGACAGTCCTGCCACGCCACTCCCAAAACAATTAACTTCCATAACTTCCCTCAGCTACCAGCAGAAATTATTAACTGAAGGTGGTTGGGATAAAACAAAAGAAGATGACACATGGGTTTTTCCCCCTTTTGGCTCAAGGTTTGACAAATTCCCCCCCACATCCTTATCCTTGGAAAAATCATGCCCCATTCGATTTAGTTTCCGCAACCGTAGCTGGTTGTGTTCATTTTAATTATAGATGCATATTTACATGATGACCAACATAATATATGCCACATGCCCCGATATACCATCGACGACAAATTTAAATCCTAAACATAACGTGACCGATCAATGGTGGGGCCTTGGCCTTTAACTCCACACCATGATCATTTACAATATACACATCATATACATCTAATGTAACGGGGTCAAAACTGGGACATTACAGAAGTACTCCCCAATGGAGTCACCACTTTTTTTAGCTGGAAATATGCACCTCCTGCGGACAGGAGTTGTTTCCCTAGATCTGAATGGTTCAGATCTAGAACAAAACACAAACACCAAATGTTAAACTTCCCCTAGATCTGGTTAATCACTCGAATGTAATTCCATGATATTTCTCTCAAATTTTGTCCTCACTATCCTCGTAGAAGAACCTATACAAGATGGAAAAAAATAAGAGAAACATGATAGAATACAATATAATCAACTAGATCTATGCTCATAACCATGGAATCAAGCAATACATACATATGAAACAGTAAGTATGGGAAAGAAAAGACATTTTTTATTAGAAATGATTAGAGAGACTACAAAATTCACACCTTGGTGTTGAGAGTTCCTTCCAATGGCTCCTTGCCTCTAACTTCACCTATCCTCCAAAGACTCAAGAATGATTTTGACAGAGTTTGGGTATGGAACATAATTCTTCCCCCTGTCACCCATGGAGGATGAGCCAGTATTTAAAGGCATGGGAGGATAGGTGTGGTTGAGGATCTCATGGGTGAGGTGGAAGGGAGATCCAAAAATGAAGGATATCGATCTCCAGCTGGTCCTAAACCATAGGGATGAGGCCCCACGAATGAAATATTTGAGAAGCCTCTCAAACTTCTCTTTTTGCCTTGAAAACTCGAGCACCGCTCCCACAATGACATAGATAGGTGGTGTTAAGGGGGTAATGCTTCTTGAAGTAAGGCTAGAGGCAGTGGCACCTCCTCTTTCTCATGTATCAGGAGCATTGATGACTTGGGTAACGCCTCTTGTCAATGGGGAAGGAGCGTTACCAACTCAAAACAAGGAAAAATTGCAAGGGGATAAATTGAACCTTCATTTGTCTAGGGAAGACTTTGAGGGATTGGAGCAGACAAGGGAATACCTATCTCATAACATTCTGACATATGGGTTTCATAGGCCACTCTACCAAGCCATGTCACAGTTGGGTTTCACAGACTGTACACAGTCAAGCCAACATTCACCTTTAAGGACCAGTCAAGCAAACATATGGGTTTATCAGACTGTTCACAGTCAAGCCATCTCACTACTGGGTTTATTAGGCTAACTAGATAAGCCAACATTCACAGTTGGGTTTATAATACTGTCCAACCAAAGGTTACTCACCAGGTCAAGCACAACAAGACACAGCCAAGGAAACAAATGGGTTTATCGGGCTACTAGCCAAGCCATCTTTCCATTTGGGTTTATCGGGCTTCTAAGGCAATGGGAAGGAAGAAATGCTAAGCTAGTGAGATCATCTACAGAGCTAAGAACACCTTCACAAGACCTATCTATCCTGTCTTCCCTACTTCCTATGCACCCAACACAAGGAAATGTCCCCTTCTCTGTTCCACAGTCCCTTGGGATACCCCTTCCCTTCCAGTGCTCTTCAAGATCTGCATGGAAGGTTTACCATCAACTCTTATCTTATCATGAGGTTCCACACTAGGTTTATCAACACATTCTATGTCTCTCCCATTCCTAATTCTTGTATATAGATCAGACCCGAACCAGGGTGCACAACCCAACAACCACATGGAGACTCCACAACACAAGCTTACTCTGGAACACGAGTAACAGGGTCTCATACACTCTGTAGTTTAGGACAATGCTGCAACACATCAATCATAGTATTTAAAAGGGAAAGACACTCCCAGAACGTAAGGAATACATAGGTAGAACTTCGCTGCTATCACAATGTCACAAAACACTCGCAGAACGTGAAGGATACACACACATCAAGAGCTTTGCTACTCCCACAATGTCACTCTTCCAAGGAAAAATGAAGATAGTTGTGAATGAACGACTCATCAAATGAATGATGAATGCTCTCCTGAGCCAACACATCCCGCAACCCTCAAAAGTGAGCGTAAATCCAAAACGTGAATGCATGGGTCAAACCGGCATACGGTTCTAGTGTTTTCTTGTCCATGCAAGCAAAACATGACCCTCCAAAACTAGGTGCTCTGCCAAATTCAAAATTTCCCATACTCTTCCCCTTCCAAGAAATAACTACTTCAACCACCTTCTGGAAGAATAAACGGTTGGGAAGAGAAGACAAGAAAGAAGGTAGTTGACAGTTCTGATGGGTTCTCCCCATGACACATGGATTTTCCCCAAACAGGCTCAAGGTTAACATTCCCACCATCTTATCCTTAGGAAAATCATGCCCCCATCTCATTATCTATTGCGTTTACATATTTCGCTGTGGGTTTTCATTAATCTGCATATTTAGATGATGTTTACCAACATGCTTGACTTAGCATAGAAACCATAGGAATCAACCATGATCGCGTATATACCAAACATTAATCAATGACAGGACCTTAACCTTTATCTCCTTGTCACAATTCAATATAATATTTACATCATTTACATTAATGCAACGGGGTCAAAACCGGTGTGTTACATTCCCCTCCCCCTTCAATAGCATTGTCCTCAGTGCTTAAAAAATTTGAACAAAATTCTACACTGGCATCGCCTTAGTGTTCCACAAAATTGAACAAAAATGGATGTGCCAATCGCATGGCATCCTCTAGCTCCCACATAGCCTCTTTAGGACCGTAGTGCTCCCATTGCACCTTTACCTATCCTATGGCTTGGTTCCGGAGCATGGTGACCTTCCTATCAAGAATGCGCATAGACTCGATTTAGAACTCTCCCTCGGCTTCCACCTGAATCACATCCCAATTTATCACATGGTTAGGGTCATGTATATATTTCTTAAGCAAAGAAACATGAAAAACATTATGATCCCTAGTGCTAGCAGACAATGTAAGTCTATATGCAACTAGCCCTATTCTTTCAAACACTTCAAACGAGCCACAATATCTTAGTGACAGCTTGGCACAACTTCCAAGATTCAAGGAACACTTCTTTTCCCTCACTCTGAGGTAAACATGATCCCCAATACTGAACTCTCTGTTCACCCTATACTTATCAGCATAGATTTTATGTCTGTCCTAGGCTTCTTCCAGATTATGTCTGATCTTTACAACCTCCTGCTCCATCTCCTTGAGCAATTCTAGACCAAGCACAACCCTGTTCATTGGATTATCCCAAGTCACTGGTGTACTACACCTTCTTCCATACAAAGCTTCATATGGACTCATCTCCAAGGATGCTTGTTGTCCATTATTATAAGAAAACCCTACCAAGTGCAAGTAATCTTCCCACTTGGTCGGTTTGTCCATCACATACATGCGAAGTATGTCTTCCAACACTTGATTCACCCTCTCTGTCTGCCCATCAGTCTAAGGATGGTAAGCAGTGTTGAAATTCAACTTTGTACCCAAATATGCAAACAACCACTTCCAAAAATTGGAAGTGAACTTGACATCTCTGTCAGAGACTATTGCCCTTGGCAATCCATGCAATTTGAAAATATCCTTCATGAATATCTTTGCAATGTCATTAGTCTTATGCATAGACTTAACCGGTATAAAATGTGTTGCCTTTGTCAACTTGTCAACCACAACCAGGATAGAATCATGTTGTCTCCAAGTCATTGGTAATCCTGTAATAAAAGCCATGGAAATAACTTCCCATTTCCATTTTGGAACTGGCAAAGGCTACAACAAACTTGTAGGGTGTTGATGCTCAACCTTTACCTGCTAACATTTCATGCACCTGGAAATGTATTCATCCATGTCCTGTTTCGTACCTAGCCAAAAGTACTGCTTTCTAGCGGTAGAAATTGTCTTCCGATATCCTGGGTGACCAGAATATGGAGCTTGATGGATCTCATCCATAACCATTCTCCTCAAATCTGGTACATTCGGAATGTAAATTCTATATTTATAAGTAAAAATTCCATCCTCTTCCATTTTATATCCCTCATATCTCTTCTCAAGACTTTGTTGCTGCAATTTGTCTTTTACTTGCACGTACATCTTATCTCCAGCAGTATGATTAACAATATGTTGCCTCAAATCTGATTGGAATATACTAAGAGATGCCACATGCATTTCCTGCACCTTCCTGTTGAGTGCATCAGCCACCTTATTCTCTTTTCCCTTTATGTTCTTGATTTCAAAATAAAACTCACATAAAAACTCCAGCCATCTAGCTTGCCTAGCATTCAAAGTAGGCTGATCAAATAAATATTCTAGACCGCAATGGTCTATCCTTAACTCAAATATTCTTCCCATCAAGTAATTCCTCGACATCTTGAGAGCATGTACTATGGTTGCAAGTTCCAGATCATGAGTAGCATAGTTCATCTCATGTTCCTTCAACTTTCTTGACTCATAACATATCACGTGGTTATCTTACATAAGGACTCCTCTAAGCCCCTGACCACATGCATCAATACACACCACAAAATATTTCTCTGGGTCTACAACTTGCAATAGTGGTGCACTGGTGAGAAGATTCTTCAAGCGCTGGAAGCTTTCTTCACACCTCACTTTCCATTCAAACTTAATGCCCTTTCTTTTGCAAGGAAGTAATGGAATGTACAACCTTGTAGAATCCTTCAATTAATCTCCTGTAATATCCTGCAAGTCCCATAAAAGATCTCACATCTGTCACATTTCTTGGAGTAGGCCAATTCATAATGGATTCAATATTTTCAGGGTCCACAGATATACCCTCTTCTGAGGTAATGTGACCCAAATACTGAATTCTATCTATGTAGAAGTCACACTTGCTCAGCTTTGCATACAACTGATGCTCCCTAAGCAATTGTTATGTCAATCTCAAATGCTCTTCATGTGCTTCCTCATTCTTAGAATAAACAAGAATGGCATCAAGGAAAACAAGAACAAACTTGTCCAAATACCTGTTGAAGACACTATTCATAACGCACATAAATGTAGTTGGTGCATTTGTGAGACCAAATGGTACCACTACAAACTCATAATGTCCATACCTTGTTTTGAAGGTTGTCTTATGAATGTCTTCATCCTTGATTCTCACCTGATGGTAACCCGACCTCAAGTCAATCTTGGAAAATACCTTTGCTCCTCTCATTTGATCAAAGAGGTTGTCAATCCTAGGCAAAGGATACTTGTTCTTTACTGTGACTTTGTTCAGTTGTCTATAATCAATACAGAATCTAAGTGTGCCATCTTTCTTCTTTACAAACAGAACTGGTGCTCCCCAAGGGGACACACTCGGCCTGATATACTTCTTCTCCAACAACTCTTGCAGTTGCATCTTTAGCTCTAGCATTTCTGGTGTACTAATTTTTTAGGGTGTCTTGGACACTGGTGCTGCTCCTGGCACAAGTTCAATCATGAAATCAATGTCCCTATTTGGAGGAAGCCATGGAACCTCATCAGGAAACACATCCTTGAATCCTTGCAACACATGAAATTCCTCCAACCTAGGAGTTTCATTCTCTGTCGCCTCCAAAATATGAGTTGCATATAACTGGAAACCTTTCCTACAGAACTTCTTCAATTGCACTGCCAAAACCTGCCTCACAGAAATGACCTTTGGGATGCCTTTCACAATCCTTAAGTTTCCTTCTTCATCCAAGCACTCAAAGGTCTTATTATAAAAGTCAAGCTTTACTCTGTGATATTTTAACCAATCCATTCCAATGAGAACATCATAGGAACCAAGGGGTAGAACATTCAGATATACACAAGTGGTCAATCCATTCATAACCATTGGACATTTCAGGCCACCACTTCGCTAACCTTCCTCTTAGTTTCAGTGGCTAGCTGAACTAACCAAGATTTGCTATGCTTTACTTTCTTAAAGGTACAATTCTATACTACTCTAGGAGTAATGTAACTATGGGTAGAACCAGGGTCAATAAAAATAGAAACATATTGCTCAACAATCTTACCTGCAACCTCAACCACAGTTGACTGGTGATCTGCCTGGCGTTCCTCCAGTGCTGCATAAATTCTAGGAACGGCCCTTGCTACTTGACCCACTGTTTCTGCTTCTTGAATGTTGTAAGCTAGCCTTTCCCTCTCATTCTCAAGTGGACAATTCCTACGCATGTGGGTTCCTCCACATCTCCAACATTGGAGTGGTTCTTTGATCTACTGTGATCTCTTGGATTTTCTCCCACCACTCTAGTTCGCTGCTTTTCAGCTTGGAATGGATGCTTCTGTTGATTCCTGAAACTAGAAGGTTTGAAACCTTTCTTCCTTTGGCCAGGTTTCTCATTCTTCTTGTCTTTCCATGTATTATGGTAATCATTTTTTTCTTTACTTTGCTCATAGCAATACTTAGCCTTCCTTATTGCTTCTTCAAGAGTTATAGGTTCATAAAACTTGATTCTGTCTTTGTAAGACTGAGGCAATCCACTCAGGAAGTGTTGGATTTTCACTTTTTCATCTTTTATGTACCTGGCATACCTCAACAGTTCTAGGAACTTATTTGCATACTCTTCCATGGTCTGTTGTCCCAATCTCAGCTCATGGAATTCTTTAATCTTGTCATCATATTACTTGTCAGAGAGTTATTTCTGCTTGAAATACTTATGGAACCATTTCCACTTAAGTCTTATTTCACTGATCCTCCTCACTTGCTTGAAGTGCTCCCACCAAATGGATTCCCTTCCATTCAAACTGAATATGGAAACCCTTGCCTTCATGTTCCCCAAATAATCCTAAACTTGGAAGTACTTCTTTATCCCAAGAATCCAAGATTCAGCTTCTTGTCCAGTCTTTACCTCACCATCAAACGTAGGAGGTTTAGCCTTCTTAAATTCATCTCGAGAGCGATCCCTATGGTGCATATTTCTCTTTCCCTTATGAGAAGAGGAGCTTGAATCCCCACTTTATTCTTTTGATTCAAAGGATTTACTAGTAGTCCTTATTCTTATTCTAGTACTACTCTTACTGCCTTCTGGTTTTACTGTACCCTGTCCAGATTTCATATTTCTTTGCAAGTTTGTTAAACTCTGCAACATAGCAGCATTCAACTAATGCTGCTCTTCCTGATCTTTAATCAGACTTCTGATGGTAGCTACAATATCTATTGGTGTCTCTTGGAATCTCCTTCCATTAGAATCTATGTCATCTTCTCCAACTCAGACATTTTCCCTCATGGCATCTTGTGCATGCTCGTAGGAGTCTCGTCGAGCATCATATTTTTCATGGGTTCTCATGGCTGTACCACAACTCACCTTTCCAAAATATACTATGACTCTGCAAAATGTGCTATCAACACCATTTGTTAGACACACAGTAATTCAAAATCAAACCATTTACTTACTGTCACCTGACCTATCTAGTCTCAATGTTGCAACTGACAACTTGGATACCACACTTTAGTGTACTACAAGTTGGGATTAGAGGGTATTCTTGACTCCTTTCTAGTCCATCCAGGTCCAATGCTGCAATCGACAGCTCTGATACCACAATTTCATGTACCCATACCCCATTATCATGTGGAAGTAAAACTTTCATCGATCTCCTTTACTTCTCATCGAAACACAGGGCATGGTCATGGATACATATCGACATTTCCAACACTTATATTTAAAAATGCTCCCTCCCATCTTCCATTGACCAGTTTGATGATATGAAAGGAAATATCTCAGAGGAGATCAGACGGCGGAGAGAAAATGCGACAAAAATCAATGATCACAAATGATCCCGCAGACTGGAACCAAATCGACGATTCATAATTCACTCGCAAAAATAAACGATACAGAAAGCCTGATTTGTGGGGTTGAAAATTGCAAAAGTTGTGATCTTACTTCTCGCAACCCGCATCCCACATCGGAAACAGATCGACGGCGGACAACCATCCTGCGAAGATCAATGGTGAGAAAACTTTGAATTACGGGATTGGGAATGTGGAAAATTGCTACACCATGATTCCGCATCCCGCATCCCACAAGTTGTGGAGAGGAAGTTGCGGAACGGAAATCTGCGAAATGGTATTCCGCATCCCGCATCCCACAAACCTACAATTTGTGTAAAGGATAATTTCTAGCAGGAAAGTCATCTTTTCCACTGAATTCTTGGATCGATCTGATCATTCAAGCCATTACCAATCTATCCAATCTACCTTACAACTTAGTTACAAATGCATTGATGGAAAAACATACATAGATGCCTATGATTGCAGTTATTCAAGGAACAATGCATCAATTCAACCCAGCAACATGTTCATCACACTCCATCAAGCAATTTACAATACAAGAACACAATTGTAGAAAATAACATAGACAAGAACACTTATCTTGAACATAACTTGTCCTGCAATCAGCTATGTCCCTGGAATGTTCCACCCAACCATAGGCCAGTGTGCTCCTTAGTCTCTTAGCAACACTGCCACCACCAAGGTGGGAATGATTTCCTACATGAATAAGGGAACACTAGTAGACTCATACATAGCCAAGGTGTAATAACACTCAGCCAAGCCAACCACAGTTGAGTTTATCAGGATGCAGGGTAAAAAATTCTGACAAATGGGTTTCATAGGCCACTCTTGCAAGCCATTTCACAGTTGGGTTTCACATACTCTACATAGTCAAGCCAACATTCACCTTTAAGGACCAGTCAAGCCAACAGATGGGTTTATCAGACTATTCACGGTCAAGCCATCTCACTGCTGGGTTTATCAGGATAACTAGCCAAGCCAGCATTCATAGTTGGGTTTATCAGACTGTCCAACCAAAGGTTACTCACCAGGTCAAGCACAACAAGACACATCCAAGCCAACAGATGGGTTTATGAGCCTACCAACCAATCCATCTTTCCAGTTGGGTTTATCAGGCTTCTAAGGGAATGGGCAGGAAGAACTACTAATCTAGTGAGCTCATCTACAAAGCTAAGATCACCTTCATAAGACCTATTCGGCCTGGATTCCCTACTACCTATGCACCCAACACAAGGAAGTGTCCCCTTCTCTGTTCCACAGTCCCTCGGGGTACCCCTTCCCTTCCAGTGCTCTTCAGGATGTGCATGGAAGGTTTACCAGCCACTCTTATCTTATCATGAGGTTCCACACTAGGTTTATCAAGCACATTCTATGTCTCTCCCATTCCTAAGTCTTGTACATAGCTCAGACCTGAACCAGGGTGCACAACACAACAACCACAGGGAGACTCCACAACACAGGCTTACTATGGAACATGAGTAATAGGGTCTCATACACTCTGTAGTTTAGGACAACATTGCAACATAGCAATCATAGTATTTACAAGGGAAAGACACTCCCATAATGCAAAGGATACACAAGTAGAACTTCGCTGCTACAACAATGTCACAAAACACTTGCAGAACACGAAGGATACACACACAGGAAGAGCTCCACTACTCCCACAATGTCACTCTTTCAGGGAAAAACAAATATGGTGCTAAATGAATGACTCATCGAATGAATGATGAATGCTCTCCTGAGCCAACACGTCCCACAACTCTCAAAAGTGAGCGTAAATCCAAAACGTGAACGCATGGGTAAAACTAGCATACGGTTCTGGTGTTTTCTTGTCCATGCAAGCAAAACATGACCTTCCAAAACTAAGTGCTCTACCTAATTCAAAATTCCCCATACTCTTCCCCTTCCAAGCAATAACTACCTCAACCACCTTCTGGCAGAATAAATGGTTGGGAAGAGAAGACAAGAAAGTGGGTAGTTGACAGTTCTGATGGGTTCTCCCCATGGCATATGTATTTTCCCCAAATACGCTCAAGGTTAACATTCCCACCCCATTATCCTTAGGAAAATCATGCCCCCATCTCATTATCCATTGCATTGACATAGCTGGCTGTGGGTTTTCATTAATCTGCATATTTACATGATGTTTACCAACGTGCTTGAATTAGCACAGAAACCATAGGCATCAACCATGATCGTCTATATACCAAACATTAATCAATGACAGGGCCTTGGCCTTTAACTCCTTGTCATGATTCGATATAATATTTACATCATTTACATTAATGCAACTAGGTCAAAACTGGGGTGTTACACCCTCACCTAATTTTGGTGACTCATTTTAGTTTAACTCACCTAACTGAAGTCAGAAAGCACCTCCACCTACTTGTTAACATGCATCTAAGTTCTATTTAGTTAAACTCAGTCTAAACTTCCTCCAAGTCAGTTAGAATCAATTATGTTGGAGTTAAGTGGTTAAGTGATGTGCCAAGTGGTGTTTAACTAACAAGTGAGCCACTCTCATGCACTCAATTCAAATGACCTCTCTTTGATTCTAATCGCATGGCTATTCATGCCATTGTATTGCACTGTAATCTATCTCTTCTGATTAATGATGATTAAGAAATATACAACTGCAAGTCTTTTGCATTGTTTTTGGCATTTCATTGAGCAAATTGATATGTTTCATCTGTAGTAACTTTTGTCTTGGTTCTAATATTGTTGTGACTCAATTTTATATGGTATCAAATCCATGGAAGGACAAGGAAAATCTTCTATAGATTTTTTGATGGAAATTTGATGAATATTGAGCAAAATTGCTCAAAAATATTCCAACATTGTACCAGAAGCAGAGAGATTTCCACATAAATCCTGGAAACTTAGCTTTTCTCCCTCTGGACTCTGTCCATAGAAGTCTATACAAGTGTGAAGCAACTCCAAAAGTGTAGGTTGTTCGACCTTATTTTTCTTGTTTTGTGTGATTGCAAGTATCTCATAAACTTCTATTAGATTTGCTAGAGATGGAAAATAGACTCTTCCTCTAGAAATATTCACACTCCTTTCAACTATTATCAGTGGAAATATGATATTGAGATATCTTTTCTCTCCAAGGGACTCTATAGATTCACCATGGGCACGAAGATATATCCAAATGCAATAATAGAGAAGGAAAAATATTGGAACAAATTTGATGAAGTGTATGGTTTCCTATGGCTCTCCATTTCAAAGGATATCCTTTTCCATCACAGTGGATTGAAGAATCCCAAGGGAGTGTGGGAAAAATTGTTAGACTCTTTGGAAAGAAATATGATTTGATAGCCTATCCGTTGGAGAATGAACTGATCTCTCTCAATCCAGCAATTTTGAGACCATAAATGAATTCTTCAAGAAGTTTAAGCACCATGTGCTCCAATTGAAGCAATGTGAAGTTGAGAAGAAATATGATAAGCTACTTATTTATATTGTTTTGAAGTTAGGACAAAACTACTCTTTCTTTGTCTCTACCTTCCATACCAGAAAGCTCACAATTCAGAATTGGAATATGCCTACCTTGAATGCATTCATTGAGTCCCTAACCAAGGAGCACGATAAACTTGTTCAGATGGGATCCATGAGATCCTCCAAAGTTCAATATTTCTTTTTGGGAGCACCCAAGGATTCAAATGTAAAGGGAAAGAAAAAAAAAGAGAATACCAAGTTCAATCCTCCCAAGCAGAAGGAGAAAAACCAACAATTGGATGAGCCCTCAGGCTCGAGGAAAAACAAGAAATGGGAAAAAGAGAAGACAAAGTGCTCTTATTGTGCTAGAGGATTTCATCCTCAAATATCTTGCATGAAGAGAACTATTAATTATATGGACCTTCTCTTGGTTAAAAAAACATCACTCTTCCAAAAGGTGCAAGGAAGAAGGATATTGGAGATTGGAATAATCAACCTTAAAGAGGTCATGCACTCATGGATAATGTTTTGAAAGCTAGATATCTCCTTATTGAATATGGAGCTTCGAATCATATGGTTGCATGCAAGGATTCTTTCACATTACTAGATTCCTATAGCTACATCTCCATCCACATGGGATATGACTCACAAGTCTCATCAAAAGGAAAAGGTACCATTGATCTAGAACATGGAATCTTCAAAAATGTTCTCTATGTTCCCTCTTTGGCTTCAAACTTGTTTTCTATGTATCAAATGAAACACACTAGTTTTCCTAAAATAGTTTTATTCAAACCCAATGATTTTTATATATCTAAGATAGCCATGGGAAAACGCATTGCAGTAGGAAAATCAAATCATGTGTCTAAGACCTATGAGTTTTCTAACTTTGTGCCCGATTCAAAGCCTGGTGCCTTCCTGAATCATGGAAATGAGGTCATTCATCTATGGCATGAGAGGTTTGGAAACCTAAAATAAAAAAAATTGTGGCTACTACAAAATTATTCCATGGTGGAAGGCCTCCTGACAATTAAATCCTCAAAAGGGATATGCAAGGGATGCATACTTGACAAAAATCATGAGCATAAGTTTGATAGAGGAAAAGCTAACAGAGCTTCATGTATTTTGGGGATGGTCCAAAATGATATCAGAATTCCAATTCCAACTACCTCCATCAATGGCTTGAGGTATGTTCTTTCCTTCATATATGACTGTTCAATATTTACACGGGTCTACTTTCTCAAAAAGAAATCAGAAGTCTTTGAAAAATTCATAGATTTTAAAGCTTTCATTGAGACTACTACTGGGAGCAAGATCAAAGCTCTCAGATATGATAATGGAGGTGAATTCATTAAATCATAGCTTATGCAACTTTTTGTGGAAAATGGAATCAAGATCCAACACACTGTTCCCTACACACAACATAATGGTGTAGTGGACAGGAAAAACCTAGAATTAAAAGAGACGACAACCTATATGCTTGAGTCTAAATATTTGGTTGCAATCCTTGGTCGGAGGATATGAATTTTTCCACATACATTTGTAATAGGGTCCTACAGTCATCCATCAAAGGGAGAACACCTTTCAAAGCTTACATCGGTCACAAGACTAATGTGTCCAATCTCATGGTTTTCAAGTCCACTACATGGGATAGAATTCCACTGGATAAGAGAAAGTATTTGGAGCCTCAAAGTGTTGAGTGTATCCTCATTGGGTATGCTAAATAAGAAAAATGATACAAGATATTTAATGTAAGAACTAAAATTATCCTCATCTAGCAAAGTGTCCTCTTTGAAGAACCTCTTCAAGTTATGAAACTAGTGGAGGAAGAAGCTGCAAAACCGCTTCCTCTTTCTGATGAAGATTCTAGAGATGAAAATGAAAGTATGTGCTATGATATTTTATATCTAATTTCTGATATTAGTGAGAATTAAATATCAGGTTCTTAATAAATTCCAAATAATCCCACTCATCTACCACAATGGGCAGAAAAGACTCTCTCCTCTACCAGGTCAAACATTGGAAATCCTGTTGATCGAAGGAGAACTCGAGCAGACTATAAAAGAGAAGATATTTCTCTTTCATGCACTGATTGTTTTTTATCCTATAAATTCTATATAATGGTTTTATTTGATCCAAAATCATATTATCATGCCTATCATGATCCTATATGGAAAGCTTCTATTGAAGAGTATCACTCTCTTCAGAAAAATGCAACCTGGGAGCTAGTTTCTCTTGCACCAGGGAGAGTTCAATGAAAATGGTCTACCTAACTAAGGTTTTTGCATATGCCTCCATTGTGTATTTTTCATGGTCATTCTTTTTTTCTAATGAGCATGGGTATACCCGCCTCATGAATATCATATATTTGGGAAATTTCCTTGTTTGACTTGCAGGTGTTTCTCCAACTCCTGTGTTCATAAACTATCCTTTTTCATCATGCCTTGATCACTAAAGAGTATCAACACAAAGAGTATTAAAATGAAACAAAAATTAATGTATTTTGGTCCTCAACATTGCTTCAAACCTCACACATTAGGGGGCATCTGTTAACAATAAAATTAACACCCTTGAGAGGTTGGTCTAAAACAATATTCTACTTCGCCCACAATAGGAAGATCATAATTTTTGAACAATTTGACCACTACTTCCACAAAGGAAGAAATGTTTGAAGACAAGGTGGATCTAAAGAGGCCAAGTCCATGACCACTTAAGGGCCAAAGAAAAGTTCCTATAACTTATGCAGTGGAAAATTCCTAACAGGGGCATTAATTGTCCTAGAAACATTGAAAGTCAAGTTGAAATGCCTAAAAACTAAGGAAAGTGGGTTTTTGAAGGAAATAATCAAAACCTTCAAAAAATCCTAAATCCCACTTTCATTATCAAAGATGGGATGCTCAAAACCCAATCCTATAAATGGAAGGCATGCGAGGTGAATTAGGGTGGACAAACTAGAGAGAAAAGGCACGCTAGAGGAATGAGACGATAGATATAACCTTTCTTGCACATCATAGTTTCTTTGATCATTGGAATTGATGGAGAGGGGTAGTTTAGATTAAGGGAGAAACAGATTCACCCATTATTGGTTTGTAATCACTTTTGTCTCAGTTTAATATGATGCAATTCAAATTTCCTCTAAATATTGTGTTTCAATCCATGCTTGTTTCATGTATTTTGCAACATTTAGTATATATATTTCATGATTTTTTGAAGTTTTTTTTGAAGAGATAGAGGTAAATAACTAGATAGATTCTTCTAATGTAGGTCTAAAGGCCATGGAGGCTGAAGCAAAAGGATCTTCACCAAATGGCATGCTGCAAGAGGTAACCTCCTCCCTTCCCCCTCTCTTTCTCCTTTGAAAAAGTGTAGAAACTTCAGGAAATTGTCCAATATTTCATATAGTATATCAGTAGGATTAACCCTCCCTATAGTTAAGGATATATAGGGTGCATACATGTCCCATCAGTAAAATATACAAACAATATCTACAAGGAATTCAACAAAAGGAAATAGTCCAACCAGAAAGGCTTCAAATCGATCCCCACAGAGATAATTATATCCCCGAGTTGTTTGGGATGACTAGATGCTATGGAAACAAGGCCTCTAGTGGCACAAGGGTTTTGGATATGAGTGGCTTTGTCTTCCCTTAGGGAATACCTAAGAAGGTTTGAAGTGACTGGACTCTAGACTAACTGTTCAAGAAAACTTAAAAAGTGATTATAACAGTTTTAGGAAGGGAAATTGTAAAATATAATTGATTACTCAACTTACAAAAATGTAAATCAAGTTAACTTTCCTCAACCAGCTTCAAATAAAACTAAAATATGAAAATTGCATTGCTTTATCCAAAGTGTTATAAGTGTACAACATGTCCTATTAGGTAATACCACTTGACAAATCAGTATCAGGGATTAATAACTATTCATCAATTGCAAAGCAGAGCATGTGAATTAAATAAAGACATTCATTCAACGCACATTTAATGTGTCATGATTATAAGGAAAATAAATACATAAACGAACACATTAGTAGATAAGAAACCAATAATCAATATGCAAGATAGATGGAAGAAAGACTAAAATTCATGAAAGACATTTGATGAATAACCATAGAACATAGCATAAATAATAGTGTAATTTTATTCACTTGCAAAACATTACAAAGTACAAAATTACAAGCTTTCCTGGTATGTGCTGGGAAGTCTCCTCTTCTATAAAGTTCTCCAAGTCTTAATCTTGTTAGCCCCCACCCCCCCCCCAAAAGGAAATTTTCTTAGATGTGCTATTGCAAGATATTTTGGTTTCAAGTTTTACCAAGGGAGGAATGCCACTTGGCATAAGCATCCATTAAATCTTGTATGTCCTTAAACTAAGCATTTTCCAAATGCAATTGAGCTTTACATATTAAGGATGTGATATCATTTTTCTTGCTCTTCGCCCATTCTTTGAGGAAGAGATCAATCTTCATTAACAAAGCAAGAGGTGCCTCAATCCAGGGCTTGATCTCCTCCATAGTAAGCTGATTCATCTCCATGATATGCTCCTTTTATTTGGAAAATTCCTTCTCAATCTACTCCAGTTTTAGTTTCGGAGGCATAGATTCCTTGATAGGGTCTAATAATGGCAGGTCTAGATACCTAGGCAATGTTTCTGGGGAAAACCATCTCCTATTTCAGGCCACTTGTCCATATTTAATGATGTATTCCATGAGATCACAGATGCCTTCCCATGTTTAAATTATCACTTCAATTTTCTTAAGCTTAAGTTTATCTAGTATTGGCAGATCTGCTGGCCTTTCTTTAATATATTTATGCCAGTCTATAATGGAATCATAAGATTTGGTGGATTCCTGTCTTGTTTTGTGATGGTCATTGAGGACATCTAACTGATGCTCAAATCAGTGATACAACTCTTGCATCCGATTGAATCCTTTATATAAATTAACCATGCCTTGATAAAATTGATCATGTACTATGCATGCTAATTGTTTGAACTCCTCTTCTGTAAATTCAGAGAAAGAAGAGGTAGAGGATGTAAGTTGCAGGTCCTTGAGTTGTTGTTAAAACATGGAAATTTTGTCTACCTGCTGATTAGCTATGAGATCGACCTTCTCAATATGCTTCTTGAGATAATCGTTCTAGATTTGTAACTGCTTAAACTTATCTTCATATTCTTCCTTGAGAAGTTTAATTCCTTGCTCGTGGTGTTCCTCATCTTATGCTAGCTATTGTTTGGCCCTTTGTAGCTCTTGTTCCTTGTCCTAAAATTCTTTATTCAGCTGGGATACTAAATAAAAATTTTCCCCAGCAAAGGCTCCCATGGCAGCTGTTGTATCCAAGGATTAATGTTTGGTGTCAGGGGAGTCCCTTTTCCAAATAATATGGTTAAGGGATGCCACCTGCTTAACTATTCCTTCTCTTGTCCTCTTGTCTCCTTTCTTAACTACATCTTTCTCTTTCCTGCTCCAAAACTACTTCCCTAGAGAAACCACTCCATCCTCACCAAAATATACCATATCCTCTACAGTCGAGATGGTTCCCTCTTGAACAGTGACCGGAGGCTCAGGTTGGGATTGAGAAATGGGGACTTCCACATTGAGTGGTAAAATAATAAATAGGGGGTGTAGGAATAAGAGGATCAAGGGATGAGGGAATAGAAATGGGGATAGGTGTAGCGATTTCAGAGGAAGAAGTTGCAAAGATGGAAGGGATGTCTAGTTGGGGGAAAACATAATGGGGGGGTGTTGGGGTAGTGTGAGGTGACAAAGAGGTTGAAATAATTGGTGAATTAAGGGGGGAATTATAGATAGGTACATCTATTAGTACCGCAGGAATGTTGGTGGTAGAGAAAATAATTCAAGATAAATTGATCTCAGAAAAAGAAAGTTGGGGAAATGATGAATCAATAAAACTCCCAGATAATTGTGTTGTAGGAATGGAATATGTCATGGAAGTATAGACATTAATAGGTAAAGTGGGGGTATTTTTTTCCTCCTCCAATTCACTCTGTATATCATGAATCTCAATATTATCTTGAGGCAGAGGTTCTACCTGCTGGATTGGAGGAACCTGCATGGGTACTTGTTCCTATGGAGCAGATTGTACTAGTGACACTGGTTGTTCTTCTTTATGCACCTCTTGAGGGATGGAATGTGGATCAACAACTGTTTCTTGTTGTGCATGTACCTTTTTAATAACTAGTTGAGTCTTCTACTTCTTAAGCTAAAGCTTAGCCACTTTTGTTTGTGCCTGTATCTACGAGCTAATCTTTGCAAGAATTTTCTTAAAATTTTCCCCTTTGTGTAGGGTCTCTATCATGAGAGAAGGCTGAGTTATTGGTGCAAGAATTTCAAGAATAGCCTTACCTTTTTCTTTTGATTTACTAGCAAGAGCAGAAGAATATCTAGCTGCTTTCTCTTTGACTTTCTTTTCCATATTCTTCCTCTGAATGTTCTCTTCCAATGTCAATTTTACCTGCCTGAAATGGAGAACGAAAATATTCAATTCTTTTGATATTTAAAAATATGAGATTTGACATTGGGATCAGAAATCCTACTCAATACCTCCTGGAAATCAATAGCTGATCTATAAATTGAATCACCAAGTTCATCATGATGAGCATATTGTATCCTAGCATGCTCCTACAACAAGTGACCAGCCAAGTATGACTTAGGGTCATGTATCCTGTTTAGTGCTTCCCCTAGGTTCATATCAGCAAGTGCTTTACCCAAGATAGATGCGTGAGTGTAATTTTGCAGAACGAAAAATACTAAGATCAAGGGAAACTTGGTCCAATACTTCCTTTTGGACGATGAAAGTTTAGTAAAAACCCCATCGATAACAGTCTGATACGCTATCTCCTGCAAAACCATTCAATACGGAACTATTCTAGGCATCAAGTGGACTGTATGGCTACCCCAAATCCAAATGCAGGAGAAATATTCTCCCACATACGAATCACCATTTAGCACAATCAAAGCTCTAGATCTTTTAGAGAAAGTTGGAGCGCCTACCTTGAAAATCGTCTGGTACATTGACCCTAAAGACAAGTCACAAATTTATAAATTTGGGGATTGGAATTGTCCTCCCACATATCTGAGTAGTAGTTATGTATCAGTGGTGAAGTCTTGTTCCAGTCCCAGCCCATGGTTGGAAAAGAAGAAGTGGTGCAAAATATGTCCATAACATAACCTAACCTGTAGAAATTCAACTTCCTTGAGGTTGAAGTATTTTGATATTTCTCGATTTAAATTCACAGATAAAATTTGTGCCCAGTTGACAGGCTCACTTGTTAGCAATAGATGGTGAGATACAAGAACCCATTCGTATTTGAACATTGAGAAATTTGGTAATCCGTATAACAGACAAAACATGGTCGTAAGAAAGGTTCCCTAAACTAGGAAACAAGGTAAAATTTTGTTTCCTTAGGGACGTATTCAACTGGGTTTTCCATCCAGGATTTGACTACTTCAAAGTTAAATTGGGACATAGACGCATCAAGGAATTTGGAATTCAAAAGCTGTTGAGGATGTCCAAGGGAATAAGCTCTGCCAAAAACTTCAAGATGGAAATACGCCACTTGGGTAGGAGTATGGTCATCAAAGGAACACTCCTTAGGGTTTGTGCGGTCTAATTCCCACTTGAAAGGGTCAGTATAGGGCATGAACATAGGTTGAGATGTAATTCATTGAATCTAGGAGTTCCTAATTTTGGAAAATGCAGGTTGGTCATGGGGTATTGCAAAGAAACCATCATTGTCAAATTTTGAGTAAATTCTCAACCAATCTAGGTAAGGGCTTCTACAACACACCCACTGGTGTCAGTATAAATTATGGCATTGGGATCCTTTCTCTTCTTCTCTTTGAGAGCAGTCTTAGACCTACTATTCTTGGACATTTTGGAGGTAAATTCTGATAGAAATTTGGAAACCATGGCTAAAAGCTACCATGGTTTAAAAATAACAAAATAAACAACCGTGAAGGGTAAGAAAATTATCGGTAAAAATATTGGAGATTAGAATATTGGTGTGCTCGAAGGAGAAAAATACGCATTAAAATCTTAAACGCAATAAAAACCAGAAGTGAAATGGTGAAGAACTTATAAATTCAAACGAATTAAATAATCTAGGACTCGACAAAAAAATAGATCTAGGTCCTAGATCTTGTAGAAATGAATGACTGATATCACGGTGGGAAACCAAAATGCGGAAGTAAAAAGAGTCGAAACACTTTTGGATTTTATGATTTTCGGAATGCAGGATGAAATTATTGTTCAAGAAAGAAGTGTTAAAGCTCCACAATCCACAAATATTTGCAGGTAATAAATGTTGCAAATGATGATTTAATTGAGTTTTTTCTTTCTGCAATCTGCATTGCGGGTTGCGGGTTGCGGAACCAAAAGAACAAAAATGTGCAAAACATGAATTTTCCTCTTTTAGCAATTTGCATTGCAAATTGCAGAAGGAGGAATGAGAAGATAAAAGTTTTATTTTGAAAAATATTACCGTAATCTGCAATCTACATTCTGGGTTGTGAGTTGTGGGAAGACAAACTTTTATTGAAAGAAAACTCTAACTCCCGTAATCTACATTTACAGGTTGCAGGATGCAGGAAAATGATTTCTGAAAACCTCCCGAAAAAGGACATCTGAAATTCTCATTGTGGGTTCCGGAAAATGAAAAATATAAGGAACATCACCGTTATTCCACATTCAACCTTGAACTAAAGGTTGGAATCCACTTTACTCTAGGTAAATGCTAAGCTCATCAAGAATTTTTCCATCCTATCGTACTATGTCAACATTATGATATCTTTTGTAGTCGCTCCTTATGAACTAGAGCACCATCCTCCCTATGCATATTGTACTCTTTGCATCGAAACATTATGTTCTGGAGTGACAGGTAGCCTCATTTTCTATTAATATTCTATGTATCCATCTATGTCATATGCCAATGTCACTAGACACAAATATCCTTTAACTCTAACTTTGTTGAAAGTTCCTCTTGCACCCTTCTATGAGTTTATCATCATCTGCAGGATCCTATATTCAACCATGTGACAAACGTTGAGATATCCATCACTCTAGGTGATCTTTAAGCTCATTATGTAACTATATGTGCTATCCCAAGGGTTCCTTTTGAGTTTGTACAAATCCTTCTGCGCACATATGGTTCTCATATTGATATGTACTTCTAATTCACTAGAGAAGTGTGTCTAGTCAATCGAACACGTCTCTCCATGATATGCTCCATCTTGAGAGAAACCATGAACCATCCTTTGTATTTATCAATTTTTTCTCCTACTACATGTTTGATCCACGTTTGATCTTGTATATCCACATGGGAGACACTGAATAATTCCCTTCGGTCTCAAAGCCACATCATTGGGCATAATTATTCATTATCGATTGATACTCTTCGACAATGGAATCCTTCCAATATTTTTTTTTTGCTTACTTTTGGTTGGAAGTGTTGGTTTTTCTATTATAATTATCTTGATTAGGATCTTTATCTTAAATAATAGCAAGTACAACAGGATACACAAGATAGAGCAGATACACAAGAAACAAATATTTTCATCGAGGAAACCATAAAGGATAAAATCCTACAAACTTCCTCAGAATAGTTATGTCACAAAGACTGTATCACAAGATGAACAAACCCAATAAGAAGAAGTCTTCTACATCTATCCATCTCTCCTCCTCTCTCTCTCTCTCTCTCCTCATGTGAACTTGAATGAGTGTGAGTGTGTATAAATGAGGGAGGGATCCTCCCTATTTATACTCTTCAAGTGATTGACCTAATACATGACTGGGGCCGACCTCTTACCCTAACAGGGTTGACTTCTCCTAGAGAGACTTCAAAAATACACTACATGATTTTATACTAGGGAATATTAGCCCGACTTACAACGAAGTTTATAGCTCAAGGTCCATACACAATAATGACATCCCAAAAGGAGGAAAACACATCCTCGATGGGGGTACAACAACATATAGTTATAATATGCATCAAAATATTTTCTAAAGTTACAAATACATCAACAATCCCACTTAAATAGGAAGGCATTATCTCTCTCCACAGTCATCAACCCATCTGGTCCAGTCATCATCATAGTTGTTGGCATGGTTATCAACTTATTGATCATTGAATAGTACTATCTATCATTGAAAGTTTCTATAGAGCCGTCCCTTTTTCATGTTGGGTGTAAGCCTAGTCCTCATCTAGGTATTCATCATATCCATGAGAAATCCATCGTGTAGGTACATCCCAAGACCATTCTTTACATTTCCATTGCAATAACCTACGCGTATTACCATGATCTTGTCGTATCCAGATCATCTCTTTGTCCTACACAAAACAAAATAAAACACAAACAGAACAACCCATATGTATACCACCTACGTTCTATCAACATAGGATTATGCCAAGATATTTCACATCATCAAGACAACCTGGAACTTCCACTATGAGATAATCTCCTGGGAACGCATCAAGTGCATTACATATATCTACGATCAACTTGCATTCTACCAACATAGGAGAATTTCCCAGGTGCACACCAAGTGCCTTATGACCTCATCATCTCCAACATGGGAACACACACATACAAGGACTGATGACGATTGAACAAACTGCGTACCATGCCATGACTTTTACATTCCAGGTCAACCTCAAGGATTTATTACATCCGAACAACCTACATCTAGGATATTTTTGATTTAGACAACCTTCCAGGACTTATTACGTCTAAGAAACATGTGTACCATGCCAGGACCCCTTTTACACTTTGGTCAACCTACAAGACTTATTACATTCGAACAACATGCGTACCACACTAGGATATTTTACAGTTCGGATAACATGTACCAGGACTGATTACCTCCAAGGATAACTTGCAAGATTCGCCATGAATGATTACATCTGATGACAACCTACATGATTGATTACGTCTGAGCAACCTGCGTACTACACTAGGATCTTTTCCACTCAGACAACCAATGTCATTCCCTATGTGATATCTCATGCATCTGCATCTTCTGGCCTTATGACATCTCTAGAATAGGAGCACATCAGTACTGATTACATCCAAGGATAACCTGCAAGCTTCTTTAGGAATGATTGCATTCGAGGAAAACCTACAGTACTGATTATGTCACCAATACAACCTGTATCTCCGACTATTCTAGAACACATCCCTCCATCTTTTGAGGGGTCTCATTTTGGATCACACCAAGTTTTAATTCTTTGAATTACTCAAACTTTACTCTAGATAGAGGCCCATTCAATACATCAACTATTTTCTCGTACATTTCCATGTATTGGAGCTTTACTGCTCCTCTCTGCACCATATCCCTAATATAGTGGAACTTTATCTCTATGTTCTTCGACTTGTCATGGAACACTAGGTTCTTCAATAGATTCATGCAACTATGATTGTCATGGAATATACAAGTCACTTATAACTGGATATCAAACAAATCATACACTACCTTCCACAACCATACTTCCACACAACTAGCCAAGCAAGTGGAAATATACTCTTCCTTGGTTGTACTTAGAGCAATGTAGGACTGCTTCCTGCTAAACTAGGAGATCATGTCAGATCCCAAACTGAAGCAAAAACCCAAAGTTCTCTTCCTATTAGTGGTGCTACCTTCCCAATCCAAATCAACATAATTGTGTAGGTTACTCTTCTTATTTGAATCATACTTGATCCCATAATCCACTGGACCCTTTAGGTACCTCAATACATGCTTTACAGCAACTAGGTAAACATGTCTGGGACTTGTCAGGGAGTGGCTCAGGGTGTTCACATCAAAGCATATTTTTGGCCTCATAGTTGTCAGGTACATTAATGAGCCAATAATTTGATGATACATTGTGGAATCAACTGAACCTGATGAAGCATCACACAGAAGCCTCAAGTTTGATTCCATAGGTGTGGCTATCATATTGCATCCCATTATTCTAAATCTCTTAAGAATCTCCACTACATACTTTCCTTAACCAAGGAAAATCCCATCTGCACTCTATCACACCTCCATTCCTAAGAATTAGTGCATCATCCCTAGGAATTTCATATTGAGCTAAGTAGAAAGTATCATCTTTGCATATTCAATGATTTTGTCCTCTCCCATCAGGAATGGGTCATTGACATATAGTAGGAGCATCACTGGTCTTCCACCTTCAACCTTGAATTAAAGGTTGGAATCCTCTTTACTCTTGATAAAGCCTAGTCTCATCAGGAATCTATCCATCCTGTCGTACCATGTCCTGGGTGAATTTTTCAATTCATACAAGGCCTTCTTCAATTTTCATACATGATTCTTCCTATAATGTGTCTTGAATCCGAGTGGTTGTTCTATGTACACTTCCTCCTTGACTACACCATTCAAGAATGTTGTCTTGATGTCCAACTGGTGTATATTCCATCTCATAACTGCAACCAATGTAAGTATAGATATAATTTAAGTGTACCTTTCTATGGGTGCAAATGTCTCCTTGTATTTTATGCCTTCTTTCTATGAGAAGCCTCGTTCCATGAATATTGCCTTGTGTTTCTCAATGATACCATCTGCAACATTCTTGAACTTGTAGATCCACTTCAAAGTCATGATAGGCTTACTTTCTGGTCTTGGAACTCTCCCATAAATCATTCTTCATAATCGATTGATATTCCTCGATCATTGCATCCTTCTTTTCTTTCTTTTCTCCAACCTATTCATAGTTGGAAGGTTCCTTGTCAATGATTTCACAAAACAGGTCCACATAGTTGTTGTAAGGTTTTGGTATTTTCCTTTATCTATGCATCCCATCTAGAGATCCATACCTTTTTTCATCTTGTATTATCTCTTTTTCCCATTTTGGTTTCCTCTTGTGGGATTCCTTCTCGTGAAGTGTCTCGAAAAGCTCTTGTGGCACTGCCATGTCATGATCTTCATGGTCTTTTGGAATTACTTCTGTTAGCATCAAAAATGAGCCCAAAGGTTGCGGAAGGCCCACTCCCGAGTAACATCAGAACCACTTTCGAAGAGAGAAATGGCCTTCTACTCTTCTAAGAGGGATCTCTCACCAAATGTCAACAATGCCAGATATATATACAAATGAAACTATAAATTGTTTGTAAAATTGGTTGAAACAAAACACAGCACCATTGGGCGATGGAGTCAAGATATATAACAGAAATAATCAAAACTTAATTCAAGCCATTTCAACACAGGGGCAAGGTAGCCACTCAATCACAGTTGATTCATAATTTTCTGGTGGTGAATACCTAAAACAACAGACGGAGCATAGCAAGTATAAATTCCGAGTTGTTATACCCTAATTCTCAGATATGAAAGAAAAACAAAACGGGAAATATAAACTGGAAAAACATTCACATAAGAAAGGAAATAATAGATTGTAAGTGGGAACAACACATGAATCCCTGTATGAAAACGCCGACCTCGGCTCTACAATTAAAATTCCCTTGAAAAACACACACAACATAATTACAATGGTTTCAACCCCTTATCCTTCTTCAGGAGGTATATTTATAGTATTTGTATTTCCCAAACTAACATCTAGGAATCAAAATTTGTTACAATCAAAGGACATCCTCTAAAAGACTCCAGACGTGGCCTGCACACCACGATTCACATAAGGCAAAAAATAAAATGCGGACTACTAGAAAAACAGGATAAAAATACCCTCCTGCATATCCCAGATGGTGACAGATGTATGAAAACCAACAGAGGTTTTTCTATTCGGCCTGGTTCTTGAAAACACCCATGTCCTATTTTCTTCTGATTCAGCTCTAGCTCCTCAGAATCTAATTTTAAAACAGATGACTCAGACAGTAAAACTGTAAATTTCTGGAAAAATACCCTGTGAATATATTTTACATTCTCTCAACCTATGATAACTGTGTAAAATATGAAGGAGGTTTTTTTATATAGGAATGTTTTGAAAAATAAACTCTCTTTGTTTCCTCAAATTCAACTCCATTTGGATGAAACAATTCTTTGAGTGGGATGTCTAAAACAGTCCTTTGGAAAACCTAAACATGACATGTAGAATTCACTTTGTTTATCCTAAACCATATGACCTGGGTAAGAACTGAGAGAGGTTATTGAACATGATCTCGTTATTAAGAGAAACCTTATTCAATTTTTGGAAAATTCTTTATGGTTTTCCAGAAACAATTGATTGAAATAACTGACTAAAATAGTCATTTAAAAATCTTGAAATTATCTCTCTAAAGATGACTTTGATTCTCTCAATCCACAGTTCCTAGGTAAAAACTGAGAGAGGTTATTGTAGATAGGTGTGTTGTGAAGAAAAAACTTTCTCAGTTCCTGAAAAATCATCTTGGTTCAGTGGTAACAATTGATTTAAAATAATGACCAAAACAGTCATTTTCCTAAAAAATAACCATGCTCTACGGCTTTAATTCTGAATTGAGCTCATTTGATCCACAATTAGTACAGTGTTTGTGAGCATTGTTTTTCCAACCTGCCTTCACATTCACCCAGTAAAATTATTTTAAGCTGTGGATCAGTTTTATCGGATAATGGATGCTTACCACGTGGGTGAACTTGCATGCGACATAAAACTTTCGCTAATCTCAAAACCTAATTTCTCCTTGCTAGTTGACAATACGAAATGCATTCACTCCATTCATCCTTTCCCATCGAAATCATAGCCATTGAAATATGCGGGCTTTTAAATGATTTCACCAATTGAAAATTTCACTATCTCGTGCATTTTCATAATGCGAAATTTATTTGAGCCGTTGAATGATCAAATGTGCTTTAATCTGGATCGTTGATCAATGTTCAGTTTGCAGGAGCTTTAATTATTTCCCTTTAAACCGGAATCCATTTCTTTGTATCTTCAACTAATGACATTACCAATTGCTCCATCTCCGAAAATGAAAATATTATTTAGTGTTAATTTCTTCAATTTATTTACTGCAGACATTTTACTTTAATTAATCTCCACATATAACTAATTATTCTCTCCACCAATATGCGTTGATGCAAAGAATTCTCACGCTTTTATATTTTGCTTCCTTTTGATGAGGGAATTATCCCACATGCAAGGGAACACTTACCTATAAGTTGTTTATAAACACCAATCATTTCAAGTTATACCAAGGAACAATGTGTGTATTAGTCTTGGAGAGATTGGTGCTTGGACTTTGATAGCTGACTTGGATTGTTTGTTGATGTGGCAGGTCCATGTGTGGATGCTTTTGGTGATGAGCGGCTCTATGCCAATATTTTTGTCAAAAAGTTCATTTTATTTTTTCTCCAAACACCTTTAGAATGTTTTTCCCTTAAAACTGTTTCAAATCACATGGGACAAAACCTGTGTTAACAACCGGCTCCACGAGGGATGTTATCCTCCCTGCGAGGTAACAAAGAACCCCGTATACCAAGTGCCAAATCCATTGGGAGGCTCCCAAATTTTTCTGAAATCCTCTACCTATTATGAATTGAACCACCAACTAAAAACCATTATGCAAGCAAATCCCACTCTTTCAACCTGTCACCTGTCACCTGCCCACATTCTGAAAACTGAAGACCACTGTAACTGCACATCTGAACTTTAAAAACTAAACTAAAATTAAAACTGAAACTGAAAACACACTGAAAGCTGCTGAATGGAATGCTCGCCATGTTGAACTTATTCATCTTTACTTACCTACCCTACTTACTAAGCATCAATGCTCAGTCAAGTAACTTCCGACTTCCAATGAAGCCACTCAAGCAAATGATCCCATAAACCAACTTTATCTTCATGCTTGATAAAAAACATAGATGATAGACTTAATGGCAGAAATTTATAATAAAGAAATTGATCTTTACATTAGAGATATAACCAGCCATTACCACTGCCAATATTCTCCATGTACTCTGCCACTGGATCATAAAAAACATGACAACTTTCAAAAAATTATGTCATTATCTTACCATGAGAGAGTTGTCCCAACTGTAAATTCCCTTGCACGCTATCAAATTGATCTTCACAAGAACCATGCAAGGAAAACACGTGACAATTTCTAGGAGAGACATCCACAACTTCATCTAAAATTTCTGATTTTAAAACTTCATATTCTTTATATGCTTCAGCAGAAACATCATTCATTTCATTAATAGGATCGAGCAAATAGATTTCTTCTTGACAAAAAATTTCTGAATTTAAAAAACAAAAAGAAAAATCCTTTTGAGAACCCCCATCTTTTTCTTCGTTATTCAACTCTTCATTGCATACTGCTGGTTTTTCTAAAGGCTGGTATTGATTGCATAACTGCCCTTCTCGCTCATCATCCATTCCAAGGAAATTTATACATTCATCCACAATATCAAATTTTTGTTTTTGATCAGAAACTTTAAGTCTCTTTTTTTAACACCCAAATATAGGAAAACACAACTGCAAACAATCACTTTCAACATGTTTAGTTTCCACTCTGTTTTCATACTTTTGATCTTGGATTGCAATGAAATTTTCTTCACTAACATAAATTGTGACAGGTTTATTGCATTCTTCAGAAAACAGATCAGTACACCCATCTCCTTTCAAATCACTAGGCTCGTCATCTAGCAAGGAGATCTTCATATAGTCATGTAAATCTTTAGGTGAAATATGAATTTGATCAACATGCAGCAGTCTTCCTTCAACCATGATTTCAAAATCTGATTTCTCTTTACTTGCATTTTCAGAAAATAAACATGTGGAGGGACTACAAGACTGTTATTTTCTAGAATCATCATCTTCTGTGTAATCAATCACACAAGCATTGTAACTTTCAAGAGATTGTTGTTGTGAAAAGGAATTTTCTGATTGGGAAGGGGAGGCCTCTTCTTGTAACAAAAATTCAGAAGTTGAATAACATGAGGAAGGATTTGATTGACAGTCCCAACCTCTCTCATGGTCACACAGAGAATGGAAACAATGCTGCAAATCATCATCAGTTTCAGGAAGAGAGATATAACTGGTTGAAATAGAGCTTTGGTCTATGTCAACTTCAGCCAAGGAAGACAATACTAACTACTGGGAGTTTTCTTGAATATCATGGAAATTGGATTGTCTTTCTTTTTTAGCTGAATATTCATGTAAGATCTCTAAAACCTCTTCATCCAAATACTGATAATCACCACACTCATCTTTCACATTTTCAATGAACTCTCTATCGTGTGTGCAACAATCTAGAAGTAACAACAAAGAAGGATAATGCCTTTTGAAATGTTCATGAAATATTGTATGAAATTCTTTAAGGGAGGATAAACTCCCTGCTGGCAATCCCTCATACCAATACCTTGCATATCCTTATAAACTAAACATGAACAGTTTCATTAAGTAATCTTCATGCCATCCCACTCTCAACTTATGTATATTCTTATGAAATCTAAATAAATGGATGGCAGCATCATCACCCTTTTCATCATTGAATCCTGGAAGATCTGTTTGCCAATTTACCAGAGGTATTTTATTGGGATAACCAGGAATGGAAGCAATATTCATAGGAGCATACCTTGCAGCCCAAGAATTCATCTTGATGGTGGAGAAACTAAGTCAACTCCTCAAACTTTGCAACCTCGTTTGATAGTGGAGCTTCCATAGAACATTATGAAGAATAGATCCTTCACAGATGGAGTTGCTAGGTGAAAAGAGACATGAACTTCTTGATTTCTGACCATTGTTCACCATCAACGGTCAGATCTAAACCCTTTATCAAAATCCATGGAATATTTGAGACCTCTCCCTGTCTCTGCCTTTCTGACCACCAGTCTTTTTAGTGGAGTCACCTTCTAGAATCTTTCAGTGGAGTCTCCAGGGCAAATAATACAACCTTTTTCACATGTAAGAATCTTTGTTTTCCCATAGAAAGTCTTTATCCTTTGAATCTTTTTTCGTTCTTCCCAGGGATGATCTTCATACTCGTCCAGGGCAATGGCTCTAGTTTGTTAGCACTGGAAATGAGCCCAAAGGTTGCAGAAGGCCTACTCCCGGGTAACAGCAAAACCACTTTCGAAGAGAGAACTGGCCTTCTACTCTTCCAAGAGGGATCTCTCACCAAATGTCAACAATGCCAGATATATATACAAATGAAACTATAAATTGTTTGTAAAATTGGTTGAAACAAAACACAGCACCATTGGGCGATGGAGTCAAGATATATAACAAAAATAATCAGAACTTAATTCAAGCAATTTCAACACAGGGGCAAGGTAGCCACTCGATCACGGTCGATTCATAATTTTCTGGTGGAAAGGAGGAACATGAACATACCATCAACAAAGAGCATTGTAAAAATTAATTCTGTATCAACATTAGAAGAAAACTTTGGTGAATACCTGAAACAACAGACAGAGCATAGCAAGTATGAATTCCGAGCTGTTATACCCTAAGTCTCAAATATGAAAGAAAAACAAAACGGGAAAGATAAACTGGAAAAACATTCACATAAGAAAGGAAATAACAGACTGTAAGTGCGAATAACACATGAATCCCTGTATGAAAACGCCGACCTCGGCTCTGCAATTAAAATTCTCTTGAAAAACACACACAGCAAAATTACAATGGTTTCAACCCCTTCTCCTGCTTGAGGAGGTATATTTATAGTATTTGGATTTCCCAGACCGACATCCCTGAGTCAAAATTTGTTACAATCAAAGGACATCCTCTAACAAACTCCGGACGTGGCCTGCACACCACAATTCACATAAGCCAAAAAATAAAATGCGGACTACTAGAAAAACAGGCTAAAAATCCCCTCCTACATATCCCAGATGGTGACAGCTGTGTGAAAACCGAAAGAGGTTTTTGTAGCAGGTTCCTGACAAAACCCACGTCTTATTTCTTCTGATTCAGCTCCAGCTCCTTAGGATTTGATTTTAAAACTGATGACTCAGATAGTAAAACTATAAAATTCTGGAAAAATACCCTGTGAAGATATTTTAAATTCTCTCAACCTGTGATACCTATGTAAAATATGAAGGTTTTTTTTGTAGATAGGCATGTGATGAAGAAAAACCTCTCTCAGTTTCCTAAAATTCAACTCCATTTGTCTGAAACAATTCTTTGCGTGGGATGTCTAAAACAGTCCTTTGGAAAACCTAAAAATGACATGTAGAACTCACTTTGTTTCTCCTAAACCATATGACTTGGGTAAAAACTGAGAGAGGTTATTGAACATGATCCCTTTCTTAAGAGAAACCTCATTCAATTTTTGGAAAATTCTTTATGGTTTTCCAGAAACAATTGATTGAAATAACTGACTAAAATAGTCATTTAAAAGTCTAGAAATTAGCTCTCTAAAGATGACTTTTATTCTCTCAATCCATAGCGCTTGGGTAAAAAATGAGAGAGGTTATTGTAGATAGGTGTGTTGTGAAGAAAACATTTCTTAGTTCCTAAAAAATCATCTTGGTTCAGCAAGAACAATTGATTTAAAATAATGACCAAAACAATCATTTTCCTAAAAAATAACCATGCTCTACGGATTTAATTCTGAATTGAGCTCATTTGATCCACAATTAGTACAGTGTTTGTGAGCATTGTTTTTCCAACCTGCCTTCACATTCACCCAGCGAAATTATTTTAAGTTGTTGATCAATTTTACCGGATAATGGATGCTTACCATGTGGGTGAACTTGCATGTGGCATAAAACTTTCGCTAATCTCAAAACCTAATTTCTCCTTACTAGTTGACAATGTGAAATGCATTCACGCCGTTCATCCTTTCCCAGCCAAATCGTGGCCATTGAAATATGTGGGCTTTTAAATGATTTCACATACTGAAAAGTTCACTATCTCGTGCATTTTCATAATGCAAAATTTATTTGAGTCGTCGGATGATCAAATGTGCTTTAATCTGGATTGTTGATCAATGTTCAGTTTGCAGGAGCTTTAATTATTTCCCTTTCAACCGGAATCCATTTCTTTGTATCTTCAACCAATGACATTACCAATTGCTCCATCTCCAGAAATGAAAATATTATTTAGTGTTAAATTCTTCAATTTATTTACTGCACAAATTTTACTTTAATTAATCTCCACATATAACTAAATATATTCTCTCCACCAATATGCGTTGATGCAAAGAATTCTCACGCTTTTATATTTTTCTTCCTTTTGATGAGGGAATTATCCCACATGCAAGGGAATGCTTACCTGTAAGCTGTTTATAAACACCAATCATTTAAAATTATACCAAGGAACAATGTGTGTATTAGTCTGTTGATGCTTGGAAATTCGTCGGCAAAAACAGCAAAGGATTCTCCCCAGTCAATGTTCCCAACTAGCCCGTGACTGTTTGGTATGGGGAATCCATCCGGTTTGCGGTCCGGCTACCGTAGGTCAAAGTAACAAAAAC
>LPNX010744937.1:135878-148102 GCA_001517045.1 Pseudotsuga menziesii
CTTCGGATGGCTAATCGATTTGGGAGCTGCAACGACGGACGGGAAAAGGCTATCAGCCACCGATTTAACATGGTAAGACGCCTGATCAATAAAAATGATTTAAGTGTTTTGGACAGCCCTCGAATTTCAACAACGGATAGAAACTGGCTTCACCTCTGAAACGGCGACCCAAAACAAAGAAACTTGATCCAATCGATAAGCAAATAAAACTGCGACCCACAACAATTTCATCACAATCAAATTTGAAAACCAGGGCGAGAGTTAATCTTTAGAATCATCCAAAATTAAACATGACCAAAAATTCAAAGGATCCAACGATTAAAACAACGCTAAATCATGAGGAGGGGCCCAAAATTTAAGAAATTTGGGGAGAATTGTTGCAGCTGCAACAATTGGCGATTACCTGGTGAACCTAGATCTCTGGGCGATTAATATTTGAGTGACAGACTGTTTAACAACAAATGCATCCTATTGAATTCTTCCAGCTATCTGGATTTCTCGAATGCCGGAAGTGTGTATCTTCAATCATTGATAATAGTCCAATTTGGGAGAGTGGAAACCAAGATTTTCAAGTCCAGATAACTCTGTTGAGGCCAGAATATGAGTTTCATTATTACCTTTGTCTTCAGGTGGCTGATAGCTTTGGACACCACAGGATTGTAGCATATGGTGAACAGAAATATTCATTTGTTCCTCATTTCCATGCCATTTTAGTACTTTTTGTGCTTTTGGAATTTTGTCCCTTTTCATGAGTCCTCCTGCATGCCTTTCTTACTGAATTTTAATTCAGGATCCTCTATCCCATAGTGCCCTTTTGTGTGAGTGGTGTACTTCATGTTTCAGCTCACGAATGGAGAGGATCTTTCGACAATTTAGTACTTATGATTCGGCATCTACTTTGATGTATGATGCTTTCATATGAGTTTTTGACTCTTTTTGCCTTTTGGCATTCGTTTCTTGGCATGGGATCATTTATATTTAATATACTATTCACCTTGCTCCTTTCCATGGGTCTTCTGCTGTCACTCCTTAGAAAATTTTAAGTGTGAGGTGGATGGAGCCTCAACATAGTATTCCAGACTCTTCGAATCCGGTTTATTTCACAGGGGTTAAGCAGGACTTCAATGCACACAGAGCTTATTCGAGAAAACTGCTAAACTGGAAGAAGTTATTTTAGCAACACACAGTCTGAGACCCAAATTTTTTTATCATTCCCAAACATTTTGATGTTCTCCATGCAACCGCGGGTTCATTCCCTTTATTGGAATCAAGAAAAACAAACTAAAACAAACTAAAAAACATGACTCAAAAGACCGCCAAAAAGATTAATTATATACAAGACAGAAGAACTCAAAGAAACTCATGAAAAATAAGGCTTGAGAACCAAACCATTCACTGGTAAGTTCTCTTCCCACCCCTATAGATCTTGTAACTTATAAGTAGAAGGGCCAAGCTTTGCTGCAATCTGAAAAGGGCCTACCCACAACTGCTAGAATTTAGTGTGCTTTCCTTTCTCATCATGGGGGTGATCCCATTTGAGGACTAAGTCTCCTACTTCAAAGTCTTTTGTTCCATCTTTATGCTTGTCGAACCATCTCTTTACTAACTCTTGCTGCTGCTTAAAGCATTCCCTGGCTTTAGATCTAGCCTCTTCCGCTTTCAGGAGATTATATATCATTATTTGCAAAACTTCATCATCCGACCCTCTAGATTCTTGAGCTATTATGGAAGAAGGAAGCATGATATTGGGAGGAAGGATGGCTTCTTTACCATAGACAAGGGTATATGGAGACACTCCAATCGAAGACTTGGGGGTGACTCTATCAGCCCAAAGGGAATTTGGTAGCGCTGAGTGCCAGCTCCTCTGGTTTTCAATCACGGTCTTCTTTAAAATCCTAATCATATTTTTGTTAGTGGATTTAGTGAGGCCATTTCCTTGTGGATAGTAATTAGCAGAATAATGCAATTTTATCCCTTTATCATGAGCAAAAGTAGTTAATTTAATTGATTAAAAGTACATAGCGTTATCAAAAACTAACGAAATTAGAACTCCAAACCTGGTCATGATGTGGTCCTACAGGAAACTGATGACCTGGTCTTGATTTATCTTATGCAGTGGGATAGCCTTGACCCAGCGAGTGAAATAATCAGTCGCGGTCAAAATGTACTTGTGCTATAGAGAGGAATTCGGTTTTATTTCTCCAATAATGTCCAACTCCCATTGCTCGAATGGCTCCGTGATCATCACAGGCTTTAGGGGTGTTGCTTCTTTAGGTTGTCTCCCACTACACCTTTGGCAAATATCACACTTCTTGACATGTGCATGTGCATCTTTGAAGAGCGTAGGCCAATAGTAACCTGCCTTGAGGATTTTGTGGGCTGTAGTATCTCCTGAATAATATCCCCCAGCAGGACCATCATGCAATTCTGACATTACTTTCTTCGCATCTTCCTTTTCTAAGCATCTGAGAAGAACCCCGTCATAATTCTTTCTGAATAATACTCCTTCAACAAGTTGATAGGAGGATAATTTAAGACGTAGCGCTCTTCTTTGCTTGGAACTCCAATGTTCTGGCAATAGCCTTGCCTACAAGTAATGCACAAGGTCTCTATACCAAGACTTGGGAGATGTAAACAAAGGACATACATCCATTAAATGTAATTCAGCTTCATCCTCCCAGGCGTGTTCTTCATTTTTTCCATTTTCAGTCATCTGTTTGCACAACCCTTGTCCTTTAACTATAGATGTTGGCTTGAATTCAAGGTCATACTCTTGAAGAGTTGTTACCCAGTTGCCTCTTCTTTCTCCTAACTCCTTTTGTATAAGAAGAGACCTTACAGCTGGGTAGGGGACGATCACCTTGGTTCTATTTTTTTAAATATAAGGCCTGAATTGCTTTACTGCTTTGAAAACCGCGTAAGCTTGTTTATCAACAGCTGGGTAATTCAATTCAGCCCCCTGTAGACAAGTACTCATAAAGGATATTGGGAATTCATTCCCCCCATCTTCCTTTTGGGTGAGCACAGCTGTTAGTGAATCATCATATGCAAAGGTATACAAGATAAAATATTTGTCAAAATCTGGGCTTCTCAGAGAGGGTGCGTGTGCAGCAGCAGTTCTAATTTTGCTGAATGCACTCTTCTCAATTTCAGTCCACTTGAATAGTGCATTTTTCTTTACCATCTGCTGCAACGGCTTGACAATCTGAGCGAAATCAGGCACAAATCTTCATACGAAGTTTATCGTTCCCATAAATGATTGCATCCCCTTTTTGTTATGGGGCATGGGGATTTGTTCAATAGCCTTAATTCTTTCTGGATCTATAGAGATTCCTTTCTTCGAAACTATGTGACCCAGCAACTTGCCTTCCGTGACAGTGAACACACACTTCTTAGGATTGAGTGAGATGCCATATTTTCGACAGCGTTCAAAAATTTGCCTTAAGTGAAATGCGTGCTCTCCTCTTCTCTTCGAGAATATTGTAATATCGTCAAGGTATACTATAGCACTTCGACCAATCAATCCTTGGAAAGCTATATCCATAGCCCTCTGAAACGTTGCTCCAGCATTTATAAGCCCAAAGGGCATTCTCCTGTAGGAAACGGTTCCCCATTTGGTCCTGAACGTGGTCTTCAATCTGTCTTCTTCGGCTACTAATACTTGATTGTAGCCAGAGAAACCGTCTAATAACGAAAAACAGTTCAGAACCTGAAACCATTTGTAGCAGTTGCTCCGTGGGTGGAACAGGATAGTTATCTTTGTCTGATGCACGGTTTAGGTTCCTGAAATCCACGCAGAGTCTGATTTCTCCAGACTTTTTCCTTACTGGTACTAGATTTGATACCCACTTAGAGTGTCTGACTTTGAAAATGATTCTAGAATCCAATAATTTCTTCACTTCACTCTGAATCAGCGGTTCCAATTTTGGATTCATTTTTCTTAATGGTTGTTAATATGGCTTGACGCCTACTTTAATGGGGACGACATGCTTGATGATGTTGGTGTCGTATGTTTTCAAATCTTCGTACGTCCATGCGAAAACATCTTTATATTGTTTAAATAGACTGATGAATTTGTCTCTTTCTGCTGGTGAACAACATCTGCCGAGATTCACAAATTTGGGATTCGTCTCAGTCCCTAAATTTATCAGCTCGAACTGTAGAGATGAGTTGTGGGTCTTCACGTTGGCTGGTCTTCTGAACTTTTCATTTAAATCGAACATTTTTTCTAACGTTCTGACTCCTTTAGGAATGAAATTGTCATATTTCATCTCGGCCTGATGTTCCTCATCATCTATAATGGCTCCTTTAAAGACCTCTTCATTTGTCAAGCATTCTATTATTTGTTGATCATCGTCGAACACTCACAAGTTGGTGATCATATCCGGTACTGAGGTCCTGAAAAGCAGTTCGACAGAACATCGATTATTAGTGGGTACGAGCCTAGCGGCTGATGTGGCCAACAGTTCAGCTGCTACGTTTTTAATTCTTGGAATTGAAATAATGTTGAATGCATTAAAACATTTAAGCAGGTCCCATACCTCATTTTGGTAAGCTTTCAAGTGAGGGGAAACACAATGTATTTGATTCCGGATTTGTTTCACAATAATTTCAGAATCCCCAAAAACTTTTAGATTACTTACCTTTAATCCAATCGCTTTCTTTATTCCCTGCACCAGTTCTTCGTACTCAGCTATATTATTAGTACACTCAAACTCTAATATACATGAGAGAAAATGTTTATTCTTCTGGGGGTTGATCAGGACACAGCCAGCCCCTGACCCCTCTAATGTCTTAGAGCCATCAAAAAACAAAGTCCAAAAATCACTAACTACTGAATGTGAATCTATTCCTACTGCTAAGTCTACTATTTTACAGTCAATCTCATCAGCCTGTGAGAATCGAAGGAGATCAGGCTGAGTGTCTGATGTGTTGCTAGCTTCTTCTGCTTGGTAATTTCCTGGTTCCAACTCAATAAAATAGTTTCCCAATACAGAATCCACTGGTTCATTCTTCTCATTCAGTTGAGTAACATTGTATCTCATGTGAGGCTCCCTTAAAATCTTAATCTGGTTCGGACTCCCTTTGTATGGCAACCACAGATGTGACCAATCTGAGGTGAAATATCCATTTAATTTGGCCGACCAATCTTTGCTCAGGACAAGACCGTAAGCGTCTGGTATATCAGCCACCACGATGTTAATAACTTGGCATACTTTGTCATTGGATGCCAGACGGACTAGGACATCTTCCATCTCACCAATTACCTTTACATCTGTCCTATCCAACTGAACAGCCCTCCACGTGGATGGCCTAGGCTGCCCATTTATCTTTTTACAGACTGATATGGGCATGACATTAAATGACGCCCCTGAGTCTACCAGACAATTGTGCACGTTGTGATTAAAAATTTCAAACGTGAGAAGGAAAGGCGGATTTTTGCTTTTAGACTTACCTCCAATGCTAGTTTCACCGATTTCTTCTTCTTCCTAAGGATAATTGTCAGTGGGCAGCTTTGCATCCGATGCTTCAAGTGCTTTAAATAGTTTTTCTTTTTGCTGCGGCACTTTACACATTTCGAATAGTGGAACATTCGCTTTTACCTTCTTTAAATCCTCCACGATGTCATAGTCCATCGGTTGCTCAATGGGATGAGGTTTATCAGCATTCATATTTCCTTCATTTGGCCTAGCCAACGTATTATTCTGCTTCGGATCTTGGCTGGTAATAGTGAATTCTGGAATCTTATCAGCTGAGGACTTATTTTGAAATTTCTTTACATTTCTTTGTAGTCTTTTGATCTTTGGTAGAATGAGACTGTTTTCTTTAATTGGCCCTTGGCTCCTTGTTGCCACGTTGGTTTCCATGACGTCCTTGTAGCTCTGATTCTTTTCCTCTTCAGCATCAAATAATGAAACAGAATCCCAGAAAACCATGGCTTCCTCTTCTGGTTCCTTTGTTGACGTAGTATTCTCTTTTCTCTCTTCATCTCCATCTTCTGTTAATCTAGAATCCAACAGCTGATTCATGACCAACGTCATCGAATTTATCCATTGAGGACAATTCTTTTCAGAATGTGGCTGTTGGTGGAAAGTAAAAAAATTTTCCATGCCTACCTCTGTCAAATTCATGGATGCAGTATTGTGAGGAGGAGGTTGAGACTGATGGTTATCCTCTCTTTTCTAATAATATGGCTTATAAAACTTTTGTGTTTCCTTCTCTTTCTCCAAATCTATGATTTTGTTGGAAAGCTTCTGCATCATTTTTGCCATATTTTCATAATCTGGCGATTTCTCTTCCTTAGGCTTAGTAAACAATAAGGCTTTCCTTCCTGCACCTTTCTCTCCTGACTGTTATGGATAATATTCAATACTTTCTCTTTCAACTTCCACTACTTCTGCCTCTTCATAGGTTTCCGTCAAAGTAGGCTTGGCCCTACCTTTGGCAAACATGGACAAATCAGGGCCTAAAGCTGAAGTATAATATTCAATCAGAACTTTGTCTGAAGGTTTATCCATTTCAAAAAAATTCTTGAGATAGGCTGCAAGCCGCTATGTGAAACTGTGCACCTTTTCCTTTCTTTCTTTCTTCAAAGCGCATTGCACTTTCATGAGGGCTGCATGAGTTTTCTGAGTTGCATACTTACTTCTGAAAATTCTCTCGAAGGTATCCCAATTAGGGATAGAGTTAGCAGGCAACCCAAAGTACCATGATGCTGCAGATCCTTTAAGAGTATGCGGGAATAGTTTGCAGACTACGTCTTCATAATCCCCGGCCCTTAATCCTTCAATTGCCAAGTAAAAACTTTGTAGGTGATCATCTACTAATATTTTCTCATTTGGGTCGAACTTGGGAAACATCTTGTCAAAGGCTTGAGGTAGGTCGTGTAATGGAGGTGTCAGGTTTAATGGTGATCTGGCTCTCCAAGCAGGTGGTGGATTAGCATTTACTCCCACCATGAGTCTAGGTGGAGAGTGAGGAGGTGAGAAAATAGGAGTGCGATTAGGAGAACTGTGAGGGGTATTTGGACCTTCTTGGTTCAAAGGTAGTACAACTTCTTGTAAGGCTGTTTCTACAAGTTCTTCCCAGTCTCCAACCAACACTTAGTCTTCCGCTACAGGATGATCTTTCTTTTTATACTCTCTTCTGGGCAATTCATGGATGATTGGAAATCCTCCAATATTCTTTACATATGCCCTGGGGTGTCTTCTCAGATCATTAACAATTTCATTGCCAACAGAATATAGATGTTCTCTTTCTTTCGGAATTGGATTATGGAACCCACTACTTTCAGAACTGTTATCGGTGGAATAATCTTGGGAAAATGGGTTTCCTCGGCCAGCCATACATTGGCGGCCCTCCTTCTAGCGCCAAAACTGTTGATGCCTAGAAATTCGTAGGCAAAAACAGCAAAAGATTCTCCCCATTCAACGTTCCCAACTAGCCCATGACTGTTTGGTATGGGAAATCCGTCCAGTTTGCGGTCCGGCTACCGTAGGTCAAAGTAACAAAAACAAAGGTTTTACCGGTTGCGGCCCGGTCCACCGTGTATATTTTTGTATTTTTTGACTTATGAATGAGATGCATATGCCTACTTAACCATGCAAGGTGAGAAGGATGCAAGGAGTATTCACAATGTGATGCGCAGGTTCTTACCTCTCGTCTTAGCATTCACAAGCATCTAAATCACATACAACAAGAAATTAAAACTAACTACCTAAACTATCCCTAGGGAGCAGGATTATCATTCATTGGTGAGTAATATATTTTGTACATGCATTATGAAGAGTTACAGATAGCTGATACTTCTTTCAAGACATATGAACGATTACAGATATTTGAACAACCAGATAGCCAATTGTTTTATGAACAACATTTATCACTCACAGCGGAAAACATCACAAAAATATACTGAAGAACATTCAACAAGAACATAGGTTCAGGAAGTTAAATACTCTCACAGTTAATGAAACACAACTGAAAACAAAATAGTTCCCCTTCAACATTATTCATTTAATCACATTGATACATTCCACATTTCGCTTTCTCCAGCAGGAAAAAGTTGCAGTTTCTGATTTTAAAACAAAGTAGTTCCTCTTACAAGCAAATGGTTTACAAGTTTTTCCAGGGAAAAAGTCCCTTTTAAGTCCTACTTTCAAATATTTAAACTACAACAGCAGACCGCTTGGCTGCCTTCCAAACCGTCTGACCTTTCGGTCTCTCAAACGTTTCAAATCCCTCTCTCCATCTGTTTTTCGTATGTTCATGATTAGTTGAGTAACTGCTGGACCATTCAGATCTGCGTTTTTGTTGCTTTCGGTTTTGTCTTTTCCTTCGCTCTGTCTTCCTTGTGACCCTGCCGGTTTCGATTTGATCAAGCTGTGCCTTCACACCATGTTCGCCCCAACAGTCCATTGGATTCTACCTACAATCAATTATTGTGCGTCATTCATTGGAATGGCATTTTAAACATTAAAATTAACCACCTGAAATAGCTAATCCACAAGAAAATGGCCAGGTGCATCTCTTGATCTGGAAAGAGTTTTGATTAAGCCTTGGGTGGGAAAGTTCTAAATCGGCAGTCAGAAGACTTTGACATCGGACGTGAAAAGGCTTTCCTAGCCGCAACGGCAGAAAAGACAAGGGCTAAAGTCACGCGAAACATGGGTGGGAGAAGCTTTAACCGGAAGTCGAACGGCTTTACACTTCGGAAGCTAAAGGACTTTGAGAGCCGCAACGGCGGAAGGGACAAGATCTAGAGACATCTGAAATGCGGGCAGGAAAAGCGCAATCGGAATTCGGAAGACATTACATCGGAAGCCAAATGACTTTCCCAGCCGCAACGGCGGAAAAGAAAACGCTACGGGTATGCGACGAAAAGGTCAACATGCATCGGCAGTCGGAGTTCTTCATACTTTGGATGGCTAATCGATTTGGGAGCCGCAACGGCAGACAGGAAAAGGCTATCAGCCGCCGATTTAACATGGTAAGATGCCTGATAAATAAAAATGATTTAAGTGTTTTGGACAGCCCTCGAATTTCAACAACGGATAAAAACTGGCTTCACCTCTGAAATGACGACCCAAAACAAAGAAACTTGATCCGATCGATAAGCAAATAAAACTGCGACCCGCAACAATTTCATCACAATCATATTTGAAAACCAGGGCGAGAGTTAATCTTTAGAATCATCCAAAATTAAACATGACCAAAAATTCAAAGGATCCAACGATTAAAACAACACTAAATCATGAGGAGGGGCCCAAAATTTAAGAAATTTAGGGAGAATTGTTGCAGCTGCAACATAGTCTTGGAGAGCTTGGTGCTTGGACTTTGATAGCTGACTTGGATTGTTTGTTGATGTGGCAGGTCCATGTGTGGATGCTCTTGGTGATGAGCGGCTCTATACCAATATTTTTGTCAAAAATTTCCATTTGTAAAAGTTCATTTTCTTTTTGCTCCAAACACTTTTAGAATGTTTTTCTCTTAAAATTGTTTCAAATCACATGGGACAAAACCTGTGCGAACAACTTCTACAATTTCCATACCTCGGACTCTCGTTCCTTCAGCTTCCTCGACCTATTCAATAGGTATCCTTATGGATATGGAGTATGTTGAGTCCTTATCAAAGGTTACATCTCTACTAATTTCTATCTTCTTGAATATCGGGAAGTATATTCGATAGTCCTTTGATGTATCATTGTATCCTACGAATATTCCCTTCCTCCGTCCTCTTTTCCTTTGGGATATGTATGTACACTAGGAATGCAAATGTTATGATATGGGTTCCTTCTGGTTTCTCTCCTAAGAAGCCTCTTCAAGGGTTTTGTTGTCAAGTAATTGATGAGGAATACAGTTCTGTACATACACAATTGTCCTTACTACTTCTGCCCAAAGGTGCATTGGAAGATCCTAGTCATGTACCATTGAATTCATTGCTTCCATTATGGTTTGGCTATTTCATTCTGCAACACCATTCTGCTGAGGATTGTATGGAGTGCTCAACTCCCTCTTCATCCCATAATATTTGCATAGTTCCTTGAATTATTCCAAGGTGAATTATCCACCATTATCTTACCGTAGAGTCTTGATATTCTTTTCAGTGTGGTTCTCGACCAAGGCTTTTAATTCCTTGAACTTACTGAATACTTCATTTTTTTCTTTTAATCAATATATCCAAGTATTACATGAGAAATAATCTATAATGGAAACATAGTACACATACTCACTTAATGAGATGGAATACATGGTACCACATACATATGAATGTACTATCTCCAATATTCCTTTATCTTTACTTTCAACACTGGGAAATGTCTTCTTTCCATTCTTTCCTTATGCACATCCTTTGCAAATGCCTTCATTCTTTTCCTGGATGTATGGAATTCCTGAGAATAATTTGCTTGCAATCGGTAGTGCTATGTAATGCATATGTGTAAGGCTTTGGTGCCATAGGTCACTTGGTTCTATTGACTCATGAACTAATTATTTTTCAGGTTGTCCCTTTAGTTTGTACAAGCCTCTATCTTTTTCTCCAATCATTTTTGCATCATCTATGTTCTTTACTTTAGGCAACATTAGAACTTGGTCATCAACAAATGCAACTCGCATTCCCTTTTCATCTAGTGCATCGATGGAGAGAATATTATTCTTCAATCCTGGAACATATAACACATCCTTCATCTTCAAATATTTTCTAGAGTGTAGCTTGTATGAAGCTTCTTCACTTCCTTTTATGGGGTATTGATAATTATCCCCAAGTTTCACCTTGTGAGGTGATTCATGCTCAGACATATTGACAAATGATTATTTGTATCCCATCATGTGTTTAGATTCCCCACGATCCACAATTCAATCATTTCTTCGATGTGAGATAGTGTCTGTGAGTGTTGAATATAGTACATACTCTTCATTTGAATCATCCTTCTCTCTTATGAATCTTTTGTTTGTTGGTTCATTGTCTTTGGCTATGTGAGCATGATGTATCCTCTTTTTGTTGGGACAATCTCTTGCAAAGTGTCCCTTTTCATCACAAGTGTAGCATTGAATGTTCGAATCATATTTTCTGAACTTCTTTTGTTTCTTGTCCTTATTTTTGTTTTGATGGTGGTTCTCCTTCTTCTTGTAGTTCTTTCTGGTGTGGGATGTGAGATATTTATCTTCAAATGATCTCATATTCTCTTCTCTTGTTATGAGTCGATATTCTTCTTGTGTGCATTCTTCTCAAAGTCAATTGAAAGAGATCAACTTCCTTCTTGTACTGATCCCTTGAATGAATGAATCCCATGATCTTGGGATGCCATTCAAGGTAGTCATCACAATCTCTCCTTATTCTACATTCTCTTCAATTGCTTCAAGTTGTTCCTTTATTTGAGAAACCCTTGTGAAGTAGGACTGTATAGTCTCTAAGCTCGGTATCTTCACATTCTTTAGCTTGTTCCTCAATGTCATATTCTGATTAATTTTCTTTCATTCAAACATCTTTGTCAAAGCATCAAATACTTCATTTGGTGTCTCGAAGGATGACACATGGTGGATGAGATTATCCTTAATAGAATCTGCAATGATTCTCTTGGCCTTAACCAAGTTCTTCTTATGAGTATCCTTAGCATCATCTCCCTCTAGATATGGGATTTCTTTATTGATGTGTTGATCCAAATCATTTTCTTCAAGGATCGAGGAGATTTTGTACTTCCATGCTCAGAAGTTATCATCTTCTTCAAGCTTATCCGCAAGTTGATTATGGTAGGTCATATTCGAATTAGAACCTCAAATGGAAATAGAAAATATTTAGATCTTACCAATTTGAGGTGTGCAACCTGGTTCCGAAGCTAGTTAACCTAGGATTTGTTATAGAACCCCTAATTTTCAAAACTTGGAGTTTGGGAATTCTGTTCTAGGACATAAATATGTGCATCCTTGAGGCGAGTTGCTTAGCAAGGTTCTTTTCTGAAGACTAGGGTGGGAATCCTACGAAACTCGATGCCCTAGTTTATCTTGGCACGAGTGCCAGGGTAAAAAATGAAACCTATTCAAATATGCACTACAACAAATTTGACATTTAGGGGCGGTTGTCCTCCACCTCCAAAAGTCACTTTTGGGGGTGGTTTTGGCTTTGGAGGCGGTCTTTAGAAAATCTCCCCTAATAGAACCGACGCTAAAATTTTTTACTTTTAGGGGCGGTTATGAATCCCCCCCCCCTCCCAAAACCACCCCTAAAAGTG
>LPNX010744937.1:148166-178644 GCA_001517045.1 Pseudotsuga menziesii
GTTCTAAACCACCCCCAAAAATGACTTATGGGGGTGATTATAAACCACCCCAAAATAAATCACTTTTGGACTTTTAGGGGTGGTTCTAACCCACCCCCCGCAAAGTCAATTTTGGACTTTTGGGGGAGGTTCTAACACCCCCCCAAAAAAAACAAAAGTCAATTTTGGACTTTTGGGGTGGTTCGAAACCCCCTCAAAAAGTCACTTTTAGACTTTTGGGAGCAGTTCTAAACCCCCCCAAAATTCACTTTTGGACTTTTGGGGTCAGTTCTAAACCCCCCCAAAAATGTCACTTTTAAGGGCGGTTATAAATCCCCCTCGTAGTTAGCCACTGGAGGGTTCAGAACCCCCCTTAAAAGTATTTATCACAAAACTTTGGGGGAAATTTTAAACCCCCCTCATAGGTACCTACAGAGGCAGTTCAAAACCCCCCATAAACCTCTTTACAAAGCTTTGGGGGTGGTTATGAACACCCCCCATATAAACTTACAGGGGGGGCTTTGAACCCCCCTTGTTGTAACATACAAGGGAATTTTTGAACCCCCCTCGTAGTGACATATGAAGTTAGATTAGAACCCCCATCATAGACATAATAAATAATAATAAAATATATTTTATTTAAAACATCAATAATGCAATATCATTAGGGCACAAATGAATCGAACCTTCAACCTTCTGCTTGTAAAGTGGGCACTCTACAATTGAGCTAGAACCATTTAAGAATTGGGGAAACGGAAAATATTAACACATAAATGTTTCTCTCATTGTTCCTCTATCCCAGGGATGCAAGAAACATGGGAAACACGTTCCCAACCCTTGGGGACAAATCCCCATGGAGCACTGTTAATATCTCAAGATATTAGTCACAACTCACTAATACTCTGAAAGAAGCTGACCAAATTAGTAAAAAAAGGGCAGGTTCCAAAAGAATTTATGTAAAGGTCAAGCATGATTAGTTGCTTGGATGCAAGATTTTATTAGAATAGTCTTAGAAAATCCAGCACACTCCATCCATTGCATGGATTTCCTACCACATGAATCAAACAATTAAAAGATGGCAACATATGAACTAGTAGCATGAACATTAAAATAAGGAAGAAACCCAATTAGAAGAATTACATGTACCTGTGGGGTCTGTACATTGATTTCATGGATCAAGATATTATATTGTCAAAATGGGGTTTTGATGATTGAAACACAATGGCCAAAACATCATAGTGGCTATTATGTAATATATATTTTTTTTATCATTTCCAGCATTTAGATTGAAGTCAACAAAAACATACTTGCACACCTTCCAATAATGCACCCATCCAACAGACACTAAGATTTCAATGGTGATCCAATTTATTATAAGGTGGTCAAATTGTAGATTTATTGCATTGAACATTATGAAATTGGACCCAATCTTTCAGAAAGGGTATTCACCAAAGTAATGGCAATAAATAAATCACTCCAAGAAAATAGAAAAAGCTAATATGAGCTCCATGTGACTTTATCAAATGTATCATGAATCAAAGATTTAATATTTTGGAACATAATTTGCAGTAAAACTATGCCTTTTCTCATTCATGATAGCAGGAATATTTTACATCTCGACAATCAACGATAGAAGAATACCATGGAGTGATTTCTATTTTCTATAAAATAATAAGCTAAATACCCGTTAGCTACAAAGTACACATAGCCAAAGAGGTTATCCCATCCATTTATCAGTGGTCACCAATGTATGTTATTGGGCATTGTTGAATGTAGTTTTCATTGATGTCAAAGGAGTTCAGTAATGACAAAGGAATAACCAAGGATATGGTGGCATAGCAAACTCAGTGAAATGAGTTCATTAATGACAAAGGAAGTGATGACATGGCATGTATGATAAGGTGGAATGTGTCATGAAGTTGGAAATACATATCATGGTGTTCTAGTGTTATCAGAAAGTCATTATTGCAATTTGACATCATTCTGGATAAGTTTGGCAATTGTGTGAAATTTTGGAGATTGACTAAGTGATGAAAAATTGCCCTAAAGAAGTTGCCTTATGAAAATGTCCACCATAATTCATAGGTAAAATTAAATGCCTTCCCTGACCTTCCATGTCGTAAATTTTTGAAGTACCTATCTAACCATGGTTTCATTTCTCATAAAAAGTGCCTGAAGAAAAAGATATGGATCTGCCAAAACAAGTCTTTTTCGGAAAATTAGTCAAAATTGCCTTGGGAGAATGACCACCATAATTCATAGCTTAAGAAAAATGCACGGCCCATATTGTAAGGTAGTATCTTTTTTATCTGGATATCTAACCATGGTCTCAGTTTGTCTTAATATTTTTTTTGGAGAAGGTTATGGATTTGCCAAAACAAGGGTTCAGGCAGTTTTCTACACCAAGTTCACTAAATGGACTCCTAGGTTAGAGGAAGGATATTCTAAAGGTGAAATGAGTTGTATTTTTCTTAGTGAAATATTCTACATCATCTGGTGACAATGGTTCATGGTTTTGGTGAAATAAAAAATTCACCTTGAAAATGGCACAGTTGTCCAAGTGTTAAAACCAGTAATAAAAGGTCATTTAGAAATGCTTGCCACATGTTGTTCCTCTTCCAAAAAATTCATCATATGACATGGGTATGTTCCTTGGATATCTGTCTTCCTATCCATGCTTTTAGTTTTCCTTTTGTTGAGCACATGTGCAAGGAATACATCTGTCAAAATGAGAAAAAACATAATGGCCACCAAAGATGAACTATGAAAATGTGTCCAAGTGTTAAAAACAGGAATTGAAGAGGTGGTTTGGAAATGAACGTCGGATGTGGTTGTGTAGATAATTTCATCCAAAGGTGTGGGTTTGTTATCTTGTAACTTTTCTATCTATCCTTGGGTTCAGTAGTATTCGTAATAAATATCACATGTGTGAAATATAAATTTTCCAAATTGAAATTTTTTTTGTTTGAGAAGCCATTTTGAAATGCCAACCAGAGGCTCTGTGTGCGCTAATAAATCTATTAAAAAGTATGAGTCTCTTCTCTAGTGATATATCCATCTATCCATAGTATCAAATCCTAATCTAGTGAACACACGTGTGAGATATGGATTTGCCAAGTTGGAGAAAAAAAATGTTTGCCTCTTAAAAATAAATGAAATCTTCGTAAGTGTTAAAACCAGTTATAGAAGGCTATTTTCAAATGCCCACCAACTGTTGTCCTTGAGCCAACAAATTAATCCAAATGCATGGGGATGTTATTTGGTGATCTGGCTATCCAACCACGGTCTCACATATTTATTCTGGTTTTCACAAGTGCAAAAGACAGGGCTGCAAATTTAAAGAAAAATAAAGTATGATTTGTGTAAAAAATATGACTGCACAGACAATCAATCCAAGATTGAGTAAGTGATGAAAAATTGACCAAGTGATGAAAAATTGCCCTAAAGTAGTTTCCTTATGAAAATTTCCACCATAATTCATAGGTAAAAGTAAATTCCCTCCCTGACCTGCCATGTCATAGCTTGTTGAAGAACCTATCTAACCATGGTTTCATTTCTCATAAAAAGTGCCTGAAGAAAAAGATATGGGTCTGCCAAAACAAGTCTTTTTGGGAATATTAGTCAAAATTTCCTTGGGAAGATGACCACCATAATTCATAGCTTAAGAAAAATGCATGCCCCATCCTATAAGGTTGTAGATTTTTTACCTAGATATCTAACCATGGGCTCATCTTTTCTTAATAGTGTTTGTGAAGAAAGTTATGGATCTGCAAAAACGGGGGTTCAAGCGGTTTTATGCACCAAGTTCACTAAAATGCATGCATAGGTCAGAGGAAGAATATTCTGAAGGTGAAATGAGTTGTGTTGTGCTTAGTGAGATATTCTACATCATCTGGTGACATTGGTTTAGTGTTTTGGTGAAATAAAAATTTCACCTTGAAAATGGCACAATTGTCCAAGTGTTAAAACCAGTAATAAAAGGTCATTTAGAAATGCCCGCCACATGTTGTTCCTATGCCCAAAAATTAATGAAATGACATGGTCCTGTTACTTGGATATATATCTATCTATCCATGGTTTTATTTTTATTTTTGGTGATCACATGTGCAAGGAATAACTCTGTCAAAATGAAAAAAATCATAATGGCCACCAAAGATGTACTATGAAAATGTGTAAGTGTTAATAACAGGAATTAAAGAGGTGGTTTCGAAATGCACGCCATAGGATGTGGTTGTGTAGATAATTCCATCCAAAGGTGTGGTTTTATTATCTGGTAACTTGTCTATCTATCCCTCGGTTCAGTATCTGTAATAAAGATCACATGTGTGAAATATAAATTTTCCAAATTGAAAAAAAAAATTGTCTAAGAAGCCATTTTGAAATGCCCGCTAGAGGCTCACTATGTGCCAATAAATCTATTAAAAAGAATGAGTCTCTTCTCTGATGATCTATCCATATATCCATAGTATTAGATCCTAATCTGGTGAACACAAATATGAGATATGGATTTTCCAAGTTGGAGAAAAAAATGTTTACCTGCTAAAAATAAATGAAATCTACAAGTGTTAAAACCAATTACAGAAGGCCATTTTCAAATGCCCACCAACTATTGTACTTAATCCAACAAATTAATCCAAAGGCATGGGGATGTTCTTTCGTAATCTGGTTATCCAGCCATGGTCTCACATCTTTATTCTGGTGTTCACAAGTGCGAAATAAATGGATGCAAATTTAAAGAAAAATAAAGTAGCACTGTATACATAATAAATCCAAGATTGAGTAAGTGATGAAAAATTAAGTGATGAAAAATTTCCCTAAAGCAGTTGCCTTATGAAAATGTCCACCATAATTCATAGGTAAAAGTAAATGTCTCCCTTGACCTTCCATGTCGTAGCTTGTTGAAGTACCTATCTAACCATCATTTCATTTCTCATAGAAAGTGCCCGAAGAAAAAGATATGGGTCCCAAAACAAGTTTCTTTTGGGAAAATGACCACCATAATTCATAGCTTGATAAAAATGACCACCAAGTTCACTAAAATGCACGCCTAGGTCAGAGGAAGAATATTATGAATGTGAAATTATTTTTGTTGTGCTTAGTGAGATATTCTACATCATCTGGTGACATTGGTTCAAGGTTTTGGTGAAATAAAAAAACTCACCTTGAAAATGGAACAATTGTCCAAGTGTTAAAACCAATAATAAAAGGTCATTTAGAAATGACCGCCACATGTTGTTCCTGTGCCCAAAAATTCATCAGATGACATGGGTCTGTTCCTTGGATATATGTCTACATATCCATGGTTTTAGTTTTTTTTTTGTGATCACATGTGCAAGGAATACATCTGTCAAAATGAGAAAAATCATAATGGCCACCAAAAATAAACTATGAAAATGTGTCCAAGTGTTAAAAACAGGAATTTAAGAGGTGGTTAGGAAATGTACGCCATATGGTGTGGTTGTGTAGATAATTTCATCCAAATGTGTGGGTCTGTTATCTGGTAACTTGTCTATCTATCCTTGGGTTTAGTATCCATAATAAAGATCACATGTGTGAAATATAAATTTTCCAAATTGAAAAGAAAATTGTCTAAGCCATTTTTAAATGCCCGCTAGAGGCTCTGTGTGTGCCAATAAATCTATTAAATAGTATGAGTCTCTTCTCTAATGATCTATCCATCTATCCATAGTATCATATCCTAATCTGGTGAACATGTGTGTGAGATATGGATTTTCCAAGTTGGAGAAAAAAAATGTTTGTCTGTTAAAAATAAATGAAATATGCCTAAGTGTTAAAACCAGTTATAGAAGGCTATTTTCAAATGGCCATAAACTATTGTCCTTAAGCCAACAAATTAATCCAAAGGCATGCGGATGTTATTTGGTGATCTGGCTAATCATCCTGGTCTCACATCTTTATTCTGGTGTTCACAAGTGAAAATGTCAGGGATGCAAATTTAAAGAAAAATTAAGTATGATTCTGTAAAAAATATGACTCCACAGACAATCAATTCCAGGGAGGATAGGTAAATCCCATGGACAACAAGATACTATTGGGTAGTAGAGAATGGAAGGGGATATTGTGCATCTTGTTAAAGACACCAATTTGGTCTTTTGATATAGTATCCACATCCATATGTAAGAGGTTTCAAGTTCTAACTAAAAATACATTGACAAATAAGTTAATGCAGGGAAAAATACCCAATGTATAGGGTTCTCATAAGTCACTATGAATGCATAAATGATCCACATGCAAGATATTCATTCTTCTTCACTCTAATCCTTGACAATTTTCATCATTAATTTTCTAAAAGTAAAAAAACCATAGTAAGAAAAAATAAAATGAGTTGCTTGTTTACCATACTGGAAAATAACAGATATCAAGCTTACGTCACTAGCAAGGATATATTTTGCACAGTTAATAGCATGATGCAATGCTCTGCCAATACTTTCCTTCGTCCTTGACAACGTCTCTAGAATTCCTTCAAAAGTGTCCCTGGCAATTGCTTCTTATGTATCCCCACTAAGTGTCCCTAGCAATTGTTGCTTATGTATCCCCACTAAGTGTCCCTCCAATCGATTTTCACTCTGAGATTATTTTACCTACTTCACTTGATTCCTGATCCATCGTATTTGGTAGACCCCATTGTTGCACATATAACTATGATTGACATTTGAAAGACTGCAAAAATAATGGAGAGGAGGACGAATTTAGTGCCTTTCCTAGGAATCAGAAAGTTCATGCTAAAAAAGAGTATTCTGAGAATATTATTGTCAAACAAAATCAAATAAGTCAAAGTCTCACAGTGCATCAAGTTCAAGTAATCACTATGCTTCCTCTAAAGTAACTCATCCACTTTTTGATAGCTATGTTGATGTTGGAAACAGAGGGTGAAAATTAAAGTTGGCCATATCATATCTGAAATTGTAAATAGTATTAAGGGGATTGACCTTTAAATTCTATTTGAGGAAAAGATTACTGTCAAAATATTTATTCATTGCAAGGATCTGCCCCAAAAAAAGCTTCATGGGATGGCCCAATAATACTTCCACATCTATTACTTTAGGGATAAAACAATTTATCAAGGGGGATCTATTAACATTGTCAAAATACAATGTATTGGCTCAAGCTAAGAGGAAATGCCCATCAATGATTAAAAATAGAGCAGGTGAGGTTAGAAGGGTTAGCACAGGTTTTTAGAGGCATTAAAGGTTGTATGTTACAGTTCAGCAGAGATTTTAAGGATGTAAATATATAAGAATTCATGTATAAATTCAATTATGTGGCTTAACTATCTCATATTTTTCTTCATCATCCCTTTTTCGAATATTTCTTTGTACTGGATGCTCATGTCAACTAGAAACACAACAATTAGATATTCCAGGTGTAACTAGAGAACCATACATTTGGGATATTTGTTTGTGGTCATTAGTAGCAAATCATCTTCGTGTTGATCCTCTCTATAGATTCTATAGATTTAGCTGTGATCTTATTATTTATACACTGACATACATCCTCTAGATATTCCAACAACACAACCATCCCACTAGAAATAACATTCCCATATTTGTATCCTCTAGCATAAATATAAGGTTGATTTATATGTCTATAGGACCTCACAAATTAACTAAGCTGGATACAAATCAAATCTGGAAATAGGTCAAGGATTCCAAAAACACGGGCCATGGAAAAGGAAAATGGATTCATGTCTCTTCTCGTCCTGTATTTTATTTTTCTAAAATCAAACTAGATCAACTCTTTTAGCTCATTCTCTGACTTTGTTGACATACATAAGACCACTATCTAAAGGAATGGTAGCATAATTTGATCTTCTGATATGTTAAATTACACAAGTATTCCTCAAACAACTAAGATTTGATAAGGCCACATTTATGTGAGCAAGTGGTATTCTAATTGGTTGCAACAAACTAAATATACTTCATTTACTATTGGAATGACAACTTGATCATAGAGATTCTTCTATTGTGCAGATGAATAGACTACCTACATTTTATGAAATTTTTTATAGTTAGATTTGCAAAGAAAGATACAATAATATTTACATTTCTTGATGTCGGGATTTATAGTGCATCCAAAAAAATTTAAAAAATTTGAGAAGAATATGCTACAAGATAAAATTTTAATGGATGATGGAATGCTCTCACACAATTGATTGCTAGATAGATTCACATCTTTTAATGCACCCATGTTATAGAATATATTATCTGTATCCCCTATGATGGCGTCGTTGGATAGATAGAGAGATGTATAAAGAGAAGGAGAAGTAGTGTCTTGGTCATTGAATCTCATTGAAATACCACAACCAGTCAACTGTAGATCCACTAAAAAACTGGAGTTTGTAATCCAATCAAGGATTACCTCAAAGCTTATATTATTATGGGACAAATCAAGAGCTTCTAAAGTAATGTTATTAAGCTCTAACAATAGTATGGATAGTAATAGGCGTAACACCCCGGTTTTGACCCCGTTTGCATTAAATATATGTGATGTAAATAATCATGGTGTGGAGATAAAGGAAAAATCCCCACCATTGATTTAGCATTTTATGTATCGGCGATTAAAATCGATGCCAATGGTATTTTGTGCTAGCCAACACATTATAGTCTTAGACATCATATAAATATGCAATTTAATTAAAAACCCACAACTAGTTATGCCAATGCAACAAATAATGAGATGGGGGCATGATTTCCTAAGGATAAGGGGGGGAATGTGTAACCTTGAGCCATTGGGTAAAATCCATGTGTTAAAGGAAAACACCAAAAACGTATGTCCATTCCCTCATGCATTCATGTTTTCATCTCCCCTCACGTTCTGGGGAGCGGCGGGATGTTTTTGATCATCCATCCTTCACGTTTTTAGTTTTATTTTTCCCTAGTGTGCATGTTGAGTCCATCATCTGGCTTTCACCAAAACGTTGTGTTCCATTCTGATCATTCTCTTCTCCATTCTGTTCATGCATGCTATGCATTCATCCTACTTGCAGAACCATGTTTTGTTCTGGTTATTTTCCTGTTGTTACCATCCTCATCCCCGCAAAAGGTCGGGGTCTCCTTTGTTTGCTGAACGAATGAGCAGTGGAGATCACTCAATTTTGTGAGAAAGAGTGGTCATCTATGGTTTCCTCCGTGTTTTTGTGCAATTCTCTCCTCTATCACTAAGGGAGTGGAAACTTGTTTTGCTGTGTTGACATTGTGGTTTGTTGTGTGTGCATATTTTTCCTTGGTCTGAACTGTTTTGGAGTGGAATTGGGTCTGAACTAGCTTGATAAACCTAGTGTAGGAAGGAGCCTCACAAATAGATCTAGAGGGGTTAGTTTTCTTCTTTGCACACCCCGAACAACACTATAATGGAAGGCATAGCCTAAGGGACTGTGTAGCAGAGAAGGGGATGCTTCCTTGTGTTGGGTGTGTAGATGTTTTAGGAGCCAAACCCGATCTAGTGTAGGTTTCCATAGCTCGGTGGTTGAGCTCACTAGCTTAGCAGTTCAATCTTTCCATCTCCTTTGCAACCTGTTAATCCCATGTGTTAGTTGGCTTGGCTGGTCCTTAATGTGAATTTTGGCTTGACTGACTGTAGTCTGATAAACACAGCAGTATATTGGCTTGTTTGTTTGTAGCCTGATAAACCCAACTGTGTTGGCTAGGCTGATTTTTGTTGTATCCTTGTCTATGTGTGAGCCTACTAGTGTTCCTTATTCCTTGTGTGAATCATGCCTAGCTTAGGCATGGAAATGTTGCTGAGAGATTGATGAGTGCACTAGCATATGGTTGGGTGGAACATTGCAGCGATGTAGATGGTTGCGGGACAAGCTTCTTTTAAGATAAGTATTTCTTATGTGTAATCTCTACAATTGTATCATGTTTAATGAATTGTGATGAACATGTTGAATGCTTTGATGAATGTATTTACTTTCGCTATATATTGCATGTTTTACACAACTGTGTATGTTTACTTTCAATGCATTTCTAAGTTTCATTATGGGGCTTAGATTTCCAGATTGGTGATGTCCTGAATGAACAAATCTGCCCAAGACTTCTGTTAACAGGTTGAATTTCCTTTCCGCAACTTGCAGGATTCGGGATGCAGTATGTAGGATATGGAAGCGACATTCTATAAATCTAGTTCTCCATAATTTTCCTTTTGCAACTCTCCTTTTCGCAACTTACGAGATGCGGGATGTAGGATGCGGCTTCGCAGATCTCTATTTCCGCAACTTTTTGTTCTGCAACGGTCTATTCCACATGCAGGATGCGGGATCACAATTTTCATGTTTCCTCGATTCCGCAAACGCAATATTTATACACCATTGATTCTTGTGGGTTGATTCTCAGTCATTAATCTATCTCCAGATGCGGAACAGATGGTGACTGTCAATTTCCATCGAGATCTTTCTCCGTCATTCAATCTCCTCTGAGATCTTTCTTCGTAGATCATTGAATTGATCACTGATAGGATCAATTTCTCTGTTGTTGGGAAGTTGGAGAATTTATCCACAGACTTGAATAGAGTGAACACAAGATGAGTTCATTCCACTATAGATCTCTGCAAAATCGGGAGTCCGAGTTGGATTCTCCTGCAACAATCAGAGCGAGCAGTTATGTTTGTGTTCTCTCTCTAGAGGATGGCACAGGACGTGATAGTGTGGTATCAAATCATGAATGTGGAGGAGTGTTTTCATAGCCATTCCTGGTGATTCAAATAAGAACAAAGGTTCTTTAAAAAAATTCAATTCTGCATGATAATCGGGGCATGGGTACATGACAGTGTGGTATTAGAGCTATGGGTTGTAGCATTGGGCCTGGATGGGCCAGAAAGAGATAAGAATACCCTCTGATACCAACCTCATAGTACACTACTATGTGGTATCATAGCTTCGAGTTGCAACATTGGACCTTGATGGGCCAAGTTGAACAGTTAACAGAGTTGTTGGTAAATGGTTTTTACTTCTGATTTTATTATGCAGCTAACAATTTTTTTTATTAACACATTTTGTAGAATTATAGTCACCTTCAAAGGGTAGCATTCCAAATAGTGCAGTTCGGTGAATTTGGTTTGGCTGAGCCATGAGAACCGACATGTGTGAGGATGCACAGAACCCCAATGAATGTGAGGAATATGGTATGGGGGAAAATGTCCAATTTGGAAATGATGAGATAGGGTCTAATGGGAGGAGGTTTCAAGATACTCCCCTAGATTTTGCAGCCACCATGAGAAGCCTAAGGGTGTATATGAAAAGTTATAGGGAAGATAATGAAACATTGGTTAAGGCTTTGGAGGAGTAGAATCAGCTGAATGCAGCCATGCTTTAAAGTTTGACAGACATTCATAGGCGGATGAACTCTGGGGATCAGACAATAAGACCAAAAGGAAGTAAGAGCACTGCATGAAGAAGAAAAACATCTCCTAGTGGGTCATATGACTCTGAAGGATCCATTGGTGGTTCAAGTTATTCTTCTCATGAGAATAAGAGAAAGATGCGCTACCAAAACCATTCACGTGATGAATTTAAGAAGGAAAGGCCTCCTGCCTTCAATGGTGAGATAAAGAATGGTCAAGAAGCTTAAGCTTGGCTTCTTGGGATGAGGAAATATTTCCAAGTCCAAGACTACTCTAGAAATATGAAGGCTAGAGTATCCATCTTCAATTTGAATAGAAGATCATCCATATGCTGGGATCACTTCAGGTAAGTGAAAAAGATTAATGAAAGGAAGATTGTCTGGAAACAGTTCCAAAATTATTCCAAGCAGAAGTACCTCTCTGACAAGTACTATGATGATAAGATCAAAGAATTCCATGAGCTAATATTGGGAAAGCAGACCATGGAAGAGTATGAGAACAAGTTCTTGGAGCTGTTGAGGTATGTTAGGTACATCAAAGATGAAAAAGTAAAAATCCAGCATTTCCTGAGTGGATTTCCTCTGTCTTACAAAAACAGAATTGATTTTTATGAACCTAGGACCCTAGAAGAAGTAATAAGGAAAGCTAAGTATTGCTATGAGCAAACCAAAGGAAAACCTGATTATCATAAGACATGGAAGGAAAAGAAGAATGAGAAGTCTGACCAAAGGAAGAAAGGTTTCAAACATTCTAACTTCAAGAATCAACAGAAGTAGCCATCCCAAGTTTAGAAGTAGCCAGCTATAGTGGTGGAATAAAATCCAAAAGAACCAAAACAACACAGAGAACCACTCCAATGTTGGAAATGTGGAGGACCCCTCATGTGCAGGAGTTTTCCACTTAAGAATGAGAGTGCATGTCCCGCTTACAACATTCAAGAGGCAAAAACAGTGGGTCAAGTAGCAAGGGTCGTCCCTAGGATCTATGCTGCACTAGAGGACAGCCAGGAAGATCACCAGTCAACTATGGTTGAAGTTGTAGGTAAGATTGTTGAGCAATCTATTTCCATTTTGATTGACCCTAGTTCTACTCACAATTACATTATTCCTAGAGTAGTGGAAATTTGTGCTTTTGAGAAAGTAAAGCATAGCAAATCTTGGTTAGTTCAGCTAGCCACTAGAACTAAGAGAAAGGTTAGTGAAGTGGTAGAGAAATTCCCATTGGTGATGAATGGATTGGTCACTTGTGTATATATGTATGTTCTACCACTTGGTTCCTACGATCTTCTCATTGGAATGGATTGGTTAGAAGCTCACATGGTAAAGATCGACTGTTATAATAAGACTTTTGAATGCATGGATGAAGAAGGTAACCCAAGAGTTGTAAGAGGCATTCCAAAGGTGATTTCTGTGAGGCAGATTTCAGCAATGCAGTTGAAGAAGTTTTGTAGGAAAGGCTTCCAGTTGTATGCAGCTCATATTGTTGAGGCAACATAGAATGAAACTCCTAGGTTGGAGGACTTTCATGTGTGGCAGGAATTCAAGGATTTTGTTTCCTTATGAGATTCCAAGGCTTCCTCCAAAAAGAGACATTGATTTCACAATCAAGCTTGTGCGAGGAGCAGCACCAGTGTCCAAGGCACCCTACAGAATGAGTACATTGAAAATTCTAGAGCTGAAGATGCAGTTGCAAGAGTTATTGGAGAAGAAGTGTATCAGGCCGAGTGTGTCCCCTTGGGGAGCACCAGTTCTGTTTGTGAAGAAGAAAGATGGTACACTCAGATTGTGTTCTGATTACAAACAACTAAACAAAGTCACTATGAAGAACAAATATCCTTTTCCTAGGATTGATGACCTCTTTGATCAAATGAGAGGAGAAAAGGTATTTTCCAAAATTGACTTGAGGTCTGGTTACCATCAGGTGAGGATCAAGGATGAAGACATTCATAATACATCCATCAAAACAAGGTATGGACATTATGAGTTTTTAGTGGTACCATTTGGTCTCACAAATGCACTAGCTACATTTATGTGCCTTATGAATAGTGTCTTCAGCAGGTATTTGGACAAGTTTTTTCTTGTTTTCCTTGATGACATTCTTATTTATTCTAATAATGAGGAAGAGCACGAAGAGCATCTAAGATTGACATTGCAATTTCTAAGGGAGCATAAGTTGTATGCAAAGTTGAGAAAGTGTGACTTCTATAAAGATAGAATTCAGTATTTGGGTCACATTATCTCAGAAGAGGGTATATCTGTGGACCCTAACAAGAATGAAGACATTATGAATTGGCCTACTCCAAGAAATGTGATAGATGTAAGATCTTTTATTGGACTTGCAGGATACTACAGGACATTCATTGAAGGATTCTCCAAGGTTGCACATGCCATCACTTCTTTACAAAGCAAGGTGATAAAGTTTGAATGGACCTCGAGGTGTGAAGAAAGCTTCCAGCAGTTGAATAATCTTCTCACAAGTGCACCAATCTTTAAAGTTGCAGACCTAGAGAAATATTTTGTGGTATGTACTGATGCATGCGGTAAAGGACTTGGAGGAGTTCTTATGGAAGACAACCACATGATATGTTATGAGTCAAGAATGTTGAAGGAGCATGAGAAGAACTATGCCGCTCATGATCTAGAACTTGCAGCCATAGTACATGCTCTCAAGATGAGGAGGAATTACTTGATGGGAAAAATATTTGAAGTAAGGATAGACCATTTTGGTCTGAAGTATTTGTTTGATCATCCTACTCTAAATGCCAAGCAAGCTAGATGGCTGGAGTTTTTATGTGAGTTTGATTTTGAAATCAAGCACATAAAGGGAAAAGAAAATAAGGTAGCCAATGCACTCAGAAGGAAGGTGTAGGAAATACATGTGGCATCCATTAGTATTTTCCAATCAGATTTGAGACAACATATTGTTAGTCATACTGTTGAAGATGAAATGTGTGTGCAGGTCAAGGACAAGCTACAACAGCAAAACCTTGGAAAGAAGTATGAGGGATATAAATTATAAGAAGATGGAGTCCTTACTTATAAGAACAAAATTTATATTCCAAATGTAGCAGATTTGAGGAGGGTTGTTATGGATGAGATCCATCAAGCTCCATATTTTGGTCACCCAGGATATCAAAATACAATTGCTACAGCTAGAAAGCAGTACTTTTGGCTAGGAATGAAAAAGGAAATGGCTAAATATATTTCAAGGTGCATGAAATGTCAGCAGGTGAAGGTTGAGCATCAACACCCAGCAGGTTTGTTGTAGCCTTTTCCAGTTACATAATGGAAATGGGAAGTTATTCCATGGATTTTAGTACAGGATTGCCAATGACTTGGAGACAACATGATTCCATCATGGTTTTGGTGGACAAGGTTACAAAGGCAACAAATTTTATACCGGTTAAGTCTACGCATAAGACTGATGACATTGCAAAGATATTTATGAATGAGATTTTCAAATTGCATGGATTACCTAAGGAAATAGTCTCTGACAGAGATGTCAAGTTCACTTCCAATTTTTGAAAGGGATTGTTTGCAGATTTGGGTACAAATTTGAATTTCAGCATGACCTACCATCCTCATACTAATGGGAAGACAAAGAGATTAAATCAAGTGCTTGAATACATGCTTCACACGTATGTGATGGACAAACCAACCAATTGGGAAGATTATTTACACATGGTAGAGTTTGCTTATAACAATGCACAACAAGCATCCTTGGGGATGAGTCCCTAAGAAGCTTTGTATGGCAAGAGGTGTAGGACACCAGTGACTTGGGATAATCCAGTGAACAGGGTTGTGCTTGGTCCAAAATTTCTCAAGGAGATGGAGCAGGAGGTTGTAAAGATCAGGCAGAATCTAAAAAGAGCCCAGGATAGACAGAAAATCTATGTAGATAAGAATAGGGTGAATAGAGAGTTCAATGTTAGGGATCATGTTTACCTCAGAGTGAGGGAAAAGAAGAGTTCCTTGAAGCTTGGAATTTGTTCCAAGTTGTCACCTAGATACCGTGGGTCATTTGAAGTGCTTGAAAGAATAAGCCAATTGCATATAGACTTGCATTGCCTGCTAGCACTAGGGCTCACAATGTTTTTCATGTTTCTTTGCTTAATATATATGTACATGATCCTAACCATGTTATAAATTGGGATGTGATTTAGGTGGAACCCGAGGGAGAATTCCAAATCGAGCCAATGTGCATCCTCGCCAGGAAGGTCAGAATGCTCTAGAACCGAGCCATAGGGCAAGTGAAGGTGCAATGGGAGCACTACGGTCCTGAAGAGGATACATGGGAGTTGGAGGATGCCATGCGATTGGCACATCCATTTTTGTTCAATTATGTGGAGCACTGAGGGAGGTAACAATGTAGCATTTTTCTTCAAATTTGTAAAGCACCGAGGACAGTGTTGTTGAAGGGAGAGGGGAATGTAACACCCCGATTTTGACCCTATTTTGCATTAAATATATATGATTTCATGGTGTGTAGATAAATTAAAAATCCCCACCATTGATTTAGCATTTTATGTTTCAGCAATTAAAATCGATACCGATGATATTTTGTGCTAGCCAACACATTATAGTCTTGGACATCATATAAATATGCAATTTAATTAAAGACCCACAACCAGCTATGTCAATGCAACAAATAATGAGATGGGGGCATGATTTCCTAAGGATAAGGGGGGGGGATATGCAACCTTGAGCCATTGGGGAAAAGCCATGTGTCAAAGGAAAACACCAAAAACGTATGCCCATTCCCTCATGCATTCATGTTTTCATCTTCCCTCATGTTTTGGGGAGCAGCGAGACATTTTTTACCATCCATCGTTTACATTTTCAGTTTTATTTTTCCTTAGTGTACATGCCTAGTCCATCATCTGGCTTTAACCAAAACATTGTGGTCCATTTTGATCATTCTCTTTTCCATTCTGTTCATGTGCGTTGTGCATTCGTCCTTCTTGCAGAACCGTGTTTTGTTCTGATTGTTTGCCTGTTGTTACCATCCTCAGTCGCACAAAGGTTCGGGGTCTCCTTTGTTTGTTGAATGAATGAGTAGTGGAGATCACTCGATTTTGTGAGAAAGAGCGGTCATTTGTGGTTTCCTCAGTGTTTTTGTGCAATGGTCTCCTCTGTCACAGAGGAAGTGGAAGCCTGCTTTGTTGTGTTGACATTGTGGTTTGTTGTGTGTGCATATTTTTCCTTGGTCTAAACTAGTTTGGAGTGGAATTGGGTCTGAACTAGATTGATAAACCTAGTGTAGTAAGGAACCTCTTAACTAGATCTAGAGGGGTTGGTTTTCTTCTTTGCACACCTTAAAAAGAAATGGAATGAAAGGCATAGCCTGAGGGACTTCGTAGTAGAGAAGGGGATTCTTTCTTGTGTTGGGTGTGTAGATGTTTTAGGATCCAAGCCCGATATAGTGAAGGTGTCCATAGCTCGATGGTTGAGCTCACTAGCTTAGCAGTTCAATATTTCCAGCTCCTTTGCAGCCTATTAAACCCATATGTTAGTTGGATTGGCTGGTCCTTAATGTGAATGTTGGATTGACTAACTGTAGTCTGATAAACCCAGCATTATATTGGTTTGTTTGTTTGTATCCTGATAAACCCAACTGTACTGGGTGGGCTGAGTTTTGTTGTATCCTTGGCTATGTGTGAGCCTGCTAGTGTTCCTTATTTCTTGTTGGAATCATGCCCAGCTCGGGGTTGGCAGTGCTACTGAGATATTGATGAGTGCACTGGCCTATGGTTGGGTGGAACATTGTAGAGACATAGTTGGTTACAGGACAAGCTTCTTTCAAGATAAGTATTTCTTATGTGTAATATCTGCAATTGTATCATGTTTAATGAATTGTGATGAACATGTTGAATTCTTTTATAAATGTATTTGCATCCGCTATATATTGCATGTTTTACACATCTGTGTATGTTTACTTTCAATGCATTTCTAAGTTCCGTTATGGGTCTTAGGTTAACAGGTTGAATTTCCTTTCCACAACTTGTGGGATGTGGGATGCGGAAGCGACATTTTGTAAATCCTATTCTCTGCAATTTTCCTTCCGCAACTTGTGGGATGTGGGATATTGCAAGATGTCGGATGTGGCTTCGCAAATCTCTACTTCCGCAACTTTCCATTCTGCAATGGTCTATTTCGCATGTGGGATGCGGGATCGCAATTTTCATGTTTCCTCAATTCCGCAAACTCAAGATTTCCACACCATTGATTCTTGTGGGTTGATTCTCAGCCATTGATCTGTCTCTAGATGTGAAACAGATGTTGACCGTCGATTTTCGTTGAGATATTTCTCCACCGTTCGATCTCTTCTGAGATATTTCTTCATATATCATCGAATTGATCACTAATAGGATTAATTTTTATGTTTCCTGGGAATTTGGAGAATTTATCCGCGGACTTAAATAGAGTGAACACTAGATGAGTTCATGCCTCTATAGATATCTGCAAAATTGAGAATCCATCAAAATACATACAGAATTCAATGAATTCAAGCTGGATGCTCCTGCAACAATCAGAGAGAGCGGTTATGGTTGCGTTCTCTCTCTAGAGGATGGGAGGGGACATGACAGTGTGGTATCAGAGCATGAATGTGGAGGAGTGTTTTCATAGCCATTCTCGATGACTCAAATAAGAACAAAGGTTCTTTAAGAAATTTTCAATTCCACATGATAATCAGGGTATGGGTACATGACAGTGTGGTATCAGAGTTGCAGGTTGTAGCAATGGGTCTAGATGGGCCAGAAAGAGATAAGAATACCCTCTGATACCAACATCATAGTACACTATAGTGTGGTATCAGAGATGCGGGTTACAACATTGGGCCTTGATGGGCCAAGTTGAACAGTTAACAGAGCTGATGGTAAATGGATTTTACTTCTGATTTTATTATGCAGCTAACAAGTTTGTTTATTAACACATTTTGCAGAATTATAGTCACCTTCAAAGGGCACCATTCCAGATAGTGCAGTTCGATAAATTTGGCTTGGATGAGCCATGACAACTGACATGTGTGACGATGCACAGAACCCCAATGAACGCGAGGAAGATGCTATGGGAGGGAATTTCTAAGTTGCAAATGCTGAGATAGAGTCTATTGGGAGGAGGTTTTAAGATACTCCCCCATATTTTGCAGCCACCATGAGAATCCTATGGGTGGGTATGCAAAGTTATAGGGAAGATAATGAAATACTGGTTAAGGATATGGAGCAGAATTAGCTGAATGCAGCCATGCTACAAAGTTTGATATAAATTCAGAGGCAGATGAACTCTGGGGACCAGATAGTAAGACCAGAAGGAAGTAAGAGCATTGCTAGAAGAAGAAATAGATCTCCTAGTGGGTCATCTGACACTGAAGGATCCATTGGTGGTTCATTTTTTCCTTCTTGTGGGAATAAGAGAAAGAGGCACTATCGGAACCATTCACATGATGAATTTAAGAATGAAAATCCTCCTACCTTCAATGGTGAGATAAAGAATGGTCAAGAAGGTGAATATTTGATTCTTGGGATGAGGAAATATTTCCAAGTCCAAGACTACTCTAGAAATATGAAGTCTAGAGTATCCATCTTCAATTTGACTGGAAGAGCATCCATATGGTGGGAGCACTTTAGGAAAGTGAAAAATATTAATGAAAGGAAGATTGTGTGGAAACAATTCTAGAAGTATTTCAAGCAGAAGTACCTCTATGATAGGTACTATGATGATAATATCAAAGAATTCCATGAGATAATATTGGGACAGTAGACCATGGAAGAGTATGCAAACAAGTTCTTGGAGTTGTTGAGGTATTTCAAGTATATCAAAGATGAAAAAGTAAAAACCCAGCATTTCCTGAGTGGATTGCCTCAGTATTAAAAATACAGAATTGATTTTTATGAACCTAGAACTCTAGAAGAAGTGATAAGGAAATCTAAGTATTGCTATGAGCAAATCAAATGCAAACCGGATTATCATAAGACATGGAAGGACAAGAAGAATGAGAAGTCTAACCAAAGCAAGAAAGGTTTCAAAACTTCTAACTTCGGGAATCAATAGAAGCAGTCAGCTAGAGTGGTGGAAGAAAATCCAAAAGAACCACAACAGAGCAGAGGCCTGAATATATGCTCAATCAGGCAGGGATGTCATTGTTTATATTGTTTTCGGATAGAATGAGGGTGTGAAGTTTATAGGATTTTTAAAGAACGAGGATGCTCCCTATGAGCATGTTTTGGAATATACCCTAATAGTAAATGGATTCTAGATTGAGGGAGATATATGGGAAGGCTTCAAATACAATATGAGTAAGTGCATTTGAATAGCTAAGAATAACTCTTAGTACATACATTAAAAGTAGTGGGAAAAATATTTCAAGGATTTCTAAGCTTAAGACAGAGTGTGAAAGCTAGTTTACAAATGAACTTGAAATAAAATTAAAGGATATTATACAATCAAAAGACATTATCAGCAATTGTTCCAGATTCAACTTCAAGAACAACAAACAAAGTATGAGATATCAATTGTATCAACAGAGCATATTTTTAATGAAAATGACAATTTTAGTCATTAATTTCAAAGAGTTGTTTTCATCAAATCAAGATGCATTTTTAGAAACTGAGAGAGGATTTTCTTCACCACGGGACAATATTCAAAACCCTCTCTCGGTTCTCACACAGGTATTACATTTTGGGAGAATTTAAGTCATCTTCACAGGGAAATTTTCCATAATTTCAGTTTATTGTCTAAGTCATCAACTTCAAAATCTGATTCCAAGGATCTGGAGGCACATATGAGAAAATAAATGCATGGGTTTTGTCGGGAAAATGGTCAATTACAAAACCCTCCCTCATATTTCACACAACTATCATCATTTCAGAAATGCAGGTGGGGATTTGAATCCTATTTTTCAGCAGCCCGCTTCCTGAAACGCAGCAAATCGGTTGTAACTGTTTCTATTTTTAGAGTGCAGTTAGATTTTGAATTCAAGACTAGGTAGAGGTTGTTTTAATATAAATTCATATGTAATTGATATACAATACACAAGATTCAATAGGATGTTTTACGTGGAAGGCTATGAAATATAATAAAACAAATGCAATGAATGATTTTATTGATTATCAAAACTAATGAAAACAACTAGAAATGTGAAACCAGAACATAGTGAGAAAAATAGGAACCATACCGTATCAACAAGACGAGAACACCATTTATGATGTGTTATCACTCCAGGAAACTCCTCTAGGTTGCAGCTCGAGGATTCCTGGTAACTTAAATGTTTTTATGGTTTTCTAAGTGGATCAAGTCAGGTAACCTATAGAACTTCACACTCTCAAGACATGTATGAAACTCAATCAGGTTTAAGGCTTCTAACTACCACTATTCAGAGGTTTGATAATACGGTGTAGAGATGGAGAACTTATCATGCTGGTAGATTCATACATAAAACAGATATATATAAATGGCTAATCATAACAAGGAAGGTACTTATAATTCAAATCATCAATATGCCAATAGGATGACATCTATCAGACATCAATAAACCTGAATAAACCTGAATAACATATTCAAGCATAAGCACAGAATAGACAGAAAATGGAAGCTGAACATATGATAGCAAAAGAGCTGAAATTAGGTCATGAGCAATATGAGAAGCTTGACAATAGTAATGGTCTACAAGTCCCCGAAGTCGAACCATTTCAATAAAATAAGTATTATTCTTTATAGCATTTACGAAAATATTCAGATCTTGAAAAATTGGATCTTATTTACTAAAAATAGACAAAATAATTGTTTTTGCATAATTAGGTCAAAAAACCCTTATTTAATTACTAGTCTAACTAACTGTAGAACTCATTCATTGTTTGAACCTTCTAATAACTAAAGTAAGTACTGGAAATAACTACCACTAGTCCTCTACTGGATAAGTCACTATTTTACTTAGACAGTTAAGTGTTGGTGACCTTTTCTTCCTTTATGTCACAACAAAACTGAAGCATACCTTCCCTAGTGTTTTCTTCAGCGTCCTTCATTTTTATACTTCATCCCTGAGCTATTCATGTTTGCCCAAAACCAGTCCTTTGTGTTAAAATTCGATCCTATGCCTCTTTCTTCTTTCGATGGTTAAGAGACCAAAATATCGGAACTGTTAGCTGCCGAAAGCGGTGCTTTTGGTGGCTAATGAACTGCCTCAGCGTCCGCCTAAGCTACTGAAAGCCCTGTTCTTCAAAAATTCTTAAGCCACCCTCAAAATTGTTCTTTCAATTTTGTCTACTTATCTTTCTTATTTAGCAGGCTCTATGTTAGGAAGGTTAACAGCATCCTGGCTTGATTCTGGAGGCTGAAGGCTTACTGCAGCTTCAGCTAGGGTTTGCAATGTGAGGTGAGTGCTAGGGTTTGGCTTTGCCTCCTTCATCTGCAGTGTCTGAAGCCTAATCATTCTATACAACCTTGTGTTGTCTTTCAGGTATATTTTGTTTAGTATTTTTAGGAAAAAATACATTTCTCTCATCTCTAGGTAAGAGTTGTGCAACATCTTGTTCCTCCTGGTCAATGTAGCATTATTTTTCTTTATCTCTCTTTCTAAAATTTCCATCTCATACACTTTCATCAGCAACTGATTTATCCTTTATGTCTTGGGCTTGCTAGAGGAAGCCTTCTCTGCTGGTTCATCTTGTTATTTTGGTGTAGGTGATGGGAATCCTTCAATCTCTGCTACAACTTGCAATGCTAGGTCAGCACCTTCCTTGTTTTCCTCTTCTAAATCTGAATAGGGAAGGTTCATAATATTCCCACTGTGTGATGTAACTTCCTTGCCCTTTTCACTGAAATCCAAGTTTCTTTTGACCTTCTTGGCTTTGGAAGAGGAAGGAGGTTGTTCTGCTGTTGTTGGGGATATAGCCCTTCTCTTCCTTTTCCCACTCCTTGGTGTGCTAGACTTTTTCGAAGGGGAATTTCCCTTTTCTTCTGGCTGTAGGCCTATTTCAAAACCATTCCAAAATAAGAAATAAGCCCATGCCATATTTCTCCTCTTCAGCAATTCTTGGGTCAAGAGTTGGATAAGACCATGATGAGACAGTCTACCAGCAATATTGGTTGGCTGAGCCTTCAACTAGTGTGCCATTTTTGCCAAGCTCCTCTGTAAGTAGAAAGGTAAATTTAGTGGGATTTTTCCTGTGAAGTGGTTCATCAATTTAAAATGGTAAAACATGGCCTTGTTGTATCTCCCTTCACAAGTTATGTAGACCACAATGGCCTTTAGCAATGGCTTCCACCTCTCTTCTAGCCAGGAGGATGGTACACTTTTCTTCTACACCACTCCTCTATGTTCAGACTTCAGATAAGATATAAACTCTACATCCTTTGGAATGGTGGTTTTAAACCACTTCTCTCCTATGCTAGGTAGTTTAGTCACTTCAGTAATTAGGGTTTCATCTATCAAAAATTATTCTTTAATTATGAATACCTTGGAGCCATCGAAAGAGAGAGAAAATGCCACAGCCACCTGTTGGTGTGAACCTTGAATCTTCTCACAAAACTTATAGCATCCAGCATCCTTGAACAACTGACATACTTCTAGATGTGCCTCCAAGTAGCTAATGTCTCCCAAATCTTACCTGAGAGCAGGACCTCCCTTCTTCATTTGTTGAATGTCACTCCTGGGTACCTGCAACAATCAATTCAAGTTCTGTGGAATAGTGTTTTTAGAAGGCTACTTCTCAGAGATGGTTTTCTGGTGATGAGAATTCCTAAAGTCGAAGGTGGAGTGTATTGAAGAATGGGAACTGATTATGAGGGCTTTCAACTGCATGAGTGATGCTTAGCTCAGAGGGTGATGGCTTTAGTTGATTTTTTCAAGACCCCTTGCCCAGGAATCATGTTAAAATCAACCTGGATACCCAGTGGGGATCGTCTGCAGTTCTTTGGACAGATGGAGGGAAAATGAGGGTTTTAAATCACATCGGTCCTTATCAGCTTAATAAGAATCTCCTCACTCATTTCCTTATGCCTTGATGCAGCCTCCTGTATTTTCGATGGTTTATCATGCCCTTTGATGATCGATGTTTTGTGGACGGGCCCTGATTTGATAGGTTTCTAACCGTTTCTTCTTTTTACCTTTTCGGCAATTAAGGGCCCTTAGGAATTTTTCTGCTAACTGCTGAAAACAAGGCTTTTGGTGGCTAATGAAATGCTGACCTATTCTCCCAAGCAACCGAAACTGTTTTCTGAATGGCACTGTAAAACTTCGCTTTCAGTGGATAGTGGTCTCTCCGGATATCCCTTTTAACTACCGAAAGACCGTCCTTTCAGTGGCTAATGAAACATCAAAGCTTTCACCTAAGCCACTGAAACCACTTCTTCCCCAATTCCTTTTACCTACTTTCGGTGGTTAACACCCTTCTTCGACTGTTCGCTAAGATACTGAAACCAACACTTTTCGGTGGCTAATGAGTTGTTTGAAGTCTCACCTAAGCCACCGAAAGTGCTTTTACCATTTAATCGATCAGGCCATCTTTCGGTGGTTAATCTTTATCCTGTGTTAAACTGTTAGCTACCTAAACAAATCTTTTCGATGGCTAATGAGCTATTAAGAACCCCGCCTAAGCCACTGAAATCTAAAACTTCCAATTTTCTCAACCATAGCAAAACCAAAGACCCTCAATTTGTTAGTCATCTTTAAATCTTTCATAACATGACTTGAATTCTTCATCCTATCAAAATAAATTTATTTTGGGAGATAACACGATGAACAAAACATAGGGGAAGCATGAAGAACCTACCAGCAAGACAAAAAAATCTCCAGGCTGAAAATGTCAACAAGAGGTACACCACTGTCGACCCTCGCTAAACCAAGAACCCAGTACTGTAGAGAGATGCGACAACACCCCATCCGTAATCACCAGAGAAGACAGGGCACAATATTTTTGAACAAGGAAAACGTAGAGCAGCATGAAGAGGCAGCCCAAACTTAGTACTATACAATACTAATGGAACACATAGAGAACCATGAATCCAAGATTCAAATTTAAACATGCAGTTTCAGCTATCCATTTTTTAGGTTCAACTTCCAAAATATCATTTGTAGTACTAAAAGTTGTATCTGAAAGGGGTTTCAACCATTTCTTTCCAAGCATGTGATAATTTACCTCTTTCCATAAGATGATTTGGATGCCTCCGCAGCAGAAGCTCTTTCATATCATGTTTTTGCCTCTCTCATACCTCTTCGCTCTCTGTTCCACATGCAGTGGTTGGAAGGCCAGATCAAAACCCCCATTAATGTGCCATAACCCGTTTTCAAACTTTCTAAAAACTTGTGGCACTAAAACCTTTTTTTATTTTTTTATTTTGATGGTTTGTTGTGGCACTAAAACCCTTATATTAGAAAGTTATGGCTTCTAAAGTGAATGTTTTTTTTATCTTGATGGTTTCTTTTATGTGTGTGTGTGTGTGTGTGTGTGTGTGTGTGTCTTTTTGTTGGTTTATTTTATAAATATATAATAATATATATTTAAGGTACTATGGTCAAGTAAAGAAGCATGAGAATGTAAATGTAATTTCAAATTTAGTGGTGGGAAAGGAAAAACCTTTTGGTTTTTTTGGTGGTGTTATCTGATGTAATTTAGGTGTTAGTGATATAATCTAGGTGTTAGTGAGTAGACAAAATTATACTTCTATTAAATTCATATAAATTATTTTTAATGTATTTTTGATGTTATTATGAACAACATAGTAGAGTTTAGTTTTGCAACAATCTTGGTGTTTTTTGTATTGGAGCAATGTGTTAGATACCTTCAAATGTTTGGAGACTAAAACTAGGTTGTATTCAATCTAGAAAGATCTATCGCTTCTTGAAATTAGAACCTATTGGGGGGTATTTAGAGAATGATGGACTCAAATTATGAATTACAAACTATTTGTTTTTGTCATCTCAAGAGAGAACACAATCAAGAAGCAGACATATCATCCAAGAGGGCATCAAACTAGTAGTAAACCTCCCTATTGGTTATTAGATATAGGGAAGGTGAAGAACAATCTAAGGTTTTTTCTTTACAAGATGTACCATCTCTCACTCTATTCATTGATGGGGCCTGAAACTATCCCATCATGTAATTTTGGCCTTGCTAGATCCTAACATAGAGGGCTAATGCATTTGTGTTGGCCCATGTTGTACATCGAATTCATCATCAACAATATTTTCATTTATGGCTTATGGCCTATATGTCAACTCCTAGGTTGTGACGCATTGTTTAAATAGGGAAATAAATATACAAGGAGAGTGGAACTGGGATCTATGATCCAAAAATAATGAGTATGTCATGGTACACACCGGAAGTGTCTCTCCTAATATCCGAATCCAAATGAGGAAAAAATGAAATAGTACTATGTCTGAAAGAACTATAAGAACTAGAAGGGGAGCTATAATGGGTAGTGTGTCGACGTCGGGAGTGGGGAGCCTACTGTTGTGATTTGGATGCATACAATTGAGTGTTGGGATGGGGTCGAGACTATCAAAATCGATGGGGTTGGGAGGATGTAGAGGTGGTCTATGGTTAGAAGCAGTATCGTCCTTTGTCGATCTGTAGAAGCCCCTAGAGGAGGGGAGAACTGGAAAGAAGGAAGTTATTTGCTGAGTGGAGGCCAGTCCTGACTGCAAATGTCACTAGAGGAGGGAACGAAGCAAATAGTAAACATGTTTTGTGGAAACTATGGCATGAACCTATCAATTCAGGAGCCTTGCGCACACAATTCTTGATCTTTCTCCCAATAATTACATCAAAAACATCTATTTCCTAAAGTTCACAATATTTCCATCGATTTTATTGACTAAGGCCAACTGAGAAAGGATTGACAAAAGAAACATTAACAGGGTTTCGTAAGTGTTTTTTTTTTATGTTTATGTCATGGTTATCATGTTAAACCCCACTTTTCCACATCTTTGGTCCCTCTTTTTTTCTAGTATTTCTCTAACCGACAAGAGTTGGAGTGCTCCATATAAGTACAAGTACCAAAGTACGATGTCCCTAGACCTTTTAGAATTCATATGTATTTTTTTATGCTACTATCAAAAAAATTTGTGATACAACCTAGTCTAGGACTTGTGTTGAAAAATCTTAAGGGAATCAAAGGTTGAGTAGGATCTGTGTTAGTGGTACTCAATAATTTGGAAATTCAAGTGTCTGATGAAGACTAGGATTTTTATGTGTCTAATGCTCAATAATATAGTTCTCATTTGGGATTATATGTAGAGAAAAATATAGAAGGTGTCCAATATGTAAGGTAAGCAAAGAAATCACATGTCATTTGTATATTGAGTGATTTTTGTTATTGTTGTATGGGTAGAATTAGAAAGTTGTATTTGTATCAAAGGATTATGAGTTGAGGTATTTATAAATGTTTACTTAAAATTTGTGTGTGAGAACATAAAGTTGAAAACGTATAGATATTTACGTTTACTATGTACCTAGGGGTGTGGTTGGAAAGGAATGGTGAACTATTTGATGGTAAGTTTAATGTCTCATGGTAGACTACGGACCTCCTCACTCAGGATCAAATCTCCCTAAGACATGCTATATATCTTGTACTTTCCATCGTGACATGATGCCCGAGTGGGTGTCAATACTAATAAAATTGAGAAAAAAAATTTAACGTCTCACAATTGATAGCAACACAAATTCTAAGCATCATAGAAAGCTTTAAACAAAATCCATTAGTGAAAGGAAAGAGAGTGGTGGTCCCATAAATTATTGAAAAATTTGTGCCATGGGCTGATCTCGATGGGACAACCCAAGGGGGGGATTTTTTGGGAGGAACAGGTGGTATTATAAACTTCTTAAACTCACATTTTATAAAGTTAATGGCACAAATTGGGAGGGTACCAACAGCAAAGCAAAATTACTATCTCTAAAATTGATATTAGCTTAGGTTGTCGAAAAAAGAGTTCAGAAGATTCATTTGATGAGTGACTCTATGCTTATTATTAATTTGATGAAGGGATTGGTACAAGTGCAAGATATTCTTTTGAATCCAATCTACATTGAAATTGTGTTACTAAAGAAAAGATTCTCACGCATCTTTTAAGAAATGTTTTTTTTCAGGAATATGAGACAAATTTATATAATAAAAAAAGTTGTCATAATTACATTCAAAAACAGAGATCCAAGGCTAGATCATCACAGCCACAATGAGCTTGCTATATCCTGAGTCTCACTTCCATTTTCAATTTTCATAACCTATAATTTCAAAAAATATTTCATGTTCCCGACTAAAGGTAGAGGGCCATTCTTAAACTTGGTGAGCAAGTCACACTGAGACGCTTAGGTTGGAGGGATTTACCAGTAACTAAGTGGGAGTTGTTTACAACCCTCATTAATTCCTAGTTCTACCCTATTTGGTACAGAGAGGACTAATGGACCTATTTCCATGAGTTCCAATAGAAGCAAAGGCAGAGTGTGCAACAGTACACTACCCAGTTCAAAAAAATGGCCATTATGTTGGATACTATATATACCAAGAAACGAGAGGTACTCATCAAATATTTGGGGTGTCTAAATAGACATTTATGGAGGCAAGTGACTCTCTTTAAACCCATGACAATTAATGAGGCATGTGTGCAAGCACAATATATGGAGAATATGGGTATGACTAAAGGACAACCAAGTGGTTCAAAAAAGAAAGGCAACCAAGATGCTTCCAAGGACAAACAAAACGTGGAAATGTGAGGATAAGAATGCAACAACCACTACAAATAAATGCAAGGATCCAAATAGCCATTTCAACCATTGTAATATATATGGTCCCACCAAATATAAGTGTTGGAATTTACATCCTAACGTGAATCGATAGAACCACAAGAAGAATACCAAGAATAAAAACATGCTAGTGGTGGATTCAATCACCCATGTAGGGAGTAACAACGTCGTAAAATAGGAGTATATTCCTCCATAAATCACTTAATTCACCATCTAAAGAGGTTTATGAAAAAACATCCCTGTGCTTATATTTCTATAAGCCCTTGGCTATTATTCATTTCTAATATTAAAATCTAGATTTAGAAGCTTTGGGCCTGACTTTGTCCACATAGATTTGAGATAATGTCCTTGATTTGATCAAATATCAGCTTGTTTAGGTTAGCCAATCAAAACTTAGATTTCAATATTTTCCAAGGAATTCAATTTTGAATCTAGGAATCAAAATATTTCATACTATGTTGATGTATCGACTCCTAAAAAATATCAAGGTTGAGAGCCAATGCAAGCAGTGTTGCCCAAAACATTTCCTTCATGTAACAAAATAGTAGATTCTCTATAAAGGGATATTGGTGTACATGTGTTGCATGGAAATAGTTATGAGGTTGTGTGCATCAATGATGGATCTCACTACACCACATTACCCAAGCAAACGAATATTTGGCCCACATGTGCCATATGTGCCATTTGTGAAGATGGATGTATGCAACATCAAGCAAGCATTCTCCCAGTATTAGTCACATGACTTGGATAAGGGTAGATGAGTCAGAAGGGGGAAGTGAATTCTACCAAACGTTCTATGATAGAGTGGGGATAATAGTCCCTAGATGACTAAAAATGGGATTGTACCTTCTCCTGGTAACTATGTGATGGAGTGGGGATATTAGTCCCATGTTAACTCCCTCGTTGAGAGGGAAGGATGATTTTATAGTGACACCCTCTCTGACACTTTGTGACCGAGTAGGAAGATCTATTGGAAAACCTATGAAGGGGTGGAGAGACCACTGCATTGTCTCATACACTCTATGATGTTGTGGGGAGATCTCTCAGACACCCTATGAAGGGGTGGAGAGGCCATTGCATTCTCCCAGACACTATGTCATGGAGTGAGGATATCTCTAGAACACCCCGTGAAGTGGTGGATAGGCCACAACATTCTCTCAGACACTCTATGATAGAGTGGGGATATATCTTGTGAATCGGTGGAGAGGCCAATGCATTCTCCTGAACACTTTGTGATGGAATGGGAGATCTCTTGGACATCCTGTGAAGGGATAGAGAGACCAACACATGCTCATGGACACTCTATGACTGAGTGGGGAGATCTCTTGGACATCATGTGATGTGATGGATAAATTTAGTGCATTCTCCTAGACACTCTTATACAGAGTGGGTAGATCTCTAAGACACCCTGTGATGGGGTGGAGAGATTGGTGCATATAACTAGTGCATATTGGTGCATACTAGCGCATATTACATGTAGGCTCTCCAATGGAATGGATTGAGCTGGTGTATGTGGACCCACCAATTTATTGGGTTGATTTGTTGACTCCTTGATAGAATAAGTTGAGTTGTTACATGTAGGTTTCCCAATATACAGGGTTGAGTTGGTGCATATTGACTCCCTGATGGACTATGTTGAGTTGTTGACACTTCTCGATGGATTGATACTATGTTGGAAGAACTTGCTTATGATATAGATAAGTTAGAGACAGTTTTTATTTACAAATGATATCCATGCGCAATGTTCTATTATGATGGTTCTTCCCTGGCTAAGAGGGATTGTTGATGTAGTAGCTGTGTGAGGCATCCTCACCAAGTTGGACTTAGAAAATATATTAATAAAAAACAATGATTATTATGCATAAAATACAAGTCAAACCAGATTAAGTGTGCAAGTTGGCCTTGGTTAAAGTGAACAAGGAAACATAAATTCAACTATAAATAACAAGGTGCATCACTCATTTTCACCCAACCAGGTTCACTCCACTCAAGGACGAAGTTCGCTACCAGTTAGAAGAAGTATTTTCTAGGGTTCCCTATATTTAGAGGAGTTTCTCCTTTTTTCTTGGGGTTTATCGATATTCTGCTATATGTGATTACTATGTATTTGGATGTATGTTTTACTTTGAACTAAGATCTCTATCACAATGTTGTTTCATTTTATCCCTTGTGGTTTCTTAGGTCAAAATATTGTGTCTATTATTTCTATGCTTGAACGTTGTTCTTTTAGTGATCCTACTATATATCATACTACATATAATATTTGAATTATACTGCTACCTTTAAAAACTATCAGGTAAACCTTTAGGGGGGGTCTTTCCAACCCCCCCCCCAAGACAATGGGAATTTTGGGGAGAGTCTTGCCCCCCCAAGAATTCTAACGGGACTTTTGGGGAGATT
>LPNX010744937.1:187949-226814 GCA_001517045.1 Pseudotsuga menziesii
ACACCAACCAAGAGAGAGGTGCTCCCATGAGCTAGGGAATGGTGGCCCATTTCCACCTAAGTGAGGTATAATTTTTGTTTGTGCTTGTTTTATTTATTTTTATTTGCTAACCCCCATCTCTATTTGCAGGTTTTCATTGACATTGTTTGTAGGTTTAGTAGCTTAGGTTTGTTTTGTAGGTTGTGGAGGTGAAACCCTGACCCATTATGTGCAGAGGCGTTCACAAGGGATACATATCCATCTTCCTTTTTGTTATTAGCTCTTAGGTTCATTTTACAGTAGCTTCCATTTACTTGTTTTTGCTTAGATTAGTTTAGTTTCAATTCGCATCTCTGTTTATGCAATATTTCATTTTGTTTTTACTATTTTCAAAGGGTAGGAGCCTACCCCTGTGCCCTATAGGCACAAGGGAGCCATTCCTACCCCTGTAGTGAGTAAAAATTCTCACTATAGCTTTGGCAACTCCCCTGGGTCAATCCCACAGGATCCCTGGGCAAAAAATTTCAAGATTTCAAGTTTTTCAGTTTTTACCCTAGTTTTCAGAAATGTTAGTTTAGATCTATTTAAATATATTTTATTTCATGTTTCTGTCAGTGCCAAAGCCTCTGTTAGGATGAGCTGAGTCAGACTAACCCCAGTACCAGTTACTGTCAGCCAGATCTGACCCGTCCTCACCAAAACACCCCTTTCCAGAGCAGGTCGCTCTTACCGGGGGAAAAGGTGAGACAAGGAGCACTTAATCCCCATACAGGAACGCCCAGGGCGCACTTAATCCTCAGACAGGAGTGAATTCAACATAGGAGCTCAAGTTGCGTTGTTTGGGCATTTTGTACGACCCCCTCGCTCATTTCTGGAAAAATATCGCGGCCTACTCGCGGGATTTGGTCAGAAATGTGCGACCTGTCACACAAAAGTTTTTTTTAGTTTAATTAGCAGCAATTTTCAGTTTTAGAGGATTGTTAGTCTGTCCCAGCCGCCTCTGTCCTCCATTACAGGTCTCTTTTAATTCCAGTTTTCATTTTATGCAAATAAATCCATGAACAAAGTGTATATGCTAAATCAATCATTAAGGTTTAATTAAATGAACTAGCCTAACTAAAAGTAACTTGAAATTAACCATCTTGCTGCCCCCTTCCTCCTCTACCCAGTCATCACCCTCTGGGGTATTCTGGGATACGACGAAGGGAAAGCTCGTATAGATCTAGGACCTCCATGGTATTGTAACCAAACCACTAAAACCATGTGACCTAGAAGGTACAGGGGGTAGAGAAGGAGGGCTTCTCATGGCGCTCAGCATCCTCCCTAATAACCAACCTAGCACTTGGGAGGTGACCTAAGGATCTATAGATGGGCTTAGTTCCATTATGTTGAGAGCCTAGCACCTTCTCTTGGTTGAAGAAGAATACCACTGAGAGGTAGACATTTAGTAAGGCCAACAATTCAGGGTTAATCACCATATTTGCTTACAAATTTCTATTTATGTTTGCATACAAAACCATGATGTGAACTCTACCATGAATTCATAAACCATATTGCAAACCAAATGCCAGAACAAACAAGCAAACCAACACACCATACCAAATAATTAACCCAACTCAATTCATGACATTGAGTAAGCCTTAAAATTTACCAAATTTACACTAAGTTCAATCAATTCTACAGTCTTTGAGGAGATAAGTCCCTGACTGCTTCAACTATGGGAAGTAATTGGGCTTTGCCCGGAAACTCATTGTGAGGAGTACCACAAGAACCCCAAAGTAGCTGGCTGCTAAGAGGAATTTCCAAGCGAAACAGGCAACGACCCCTTCCGATTGAGTAGAATCACCCATGAGGAACAAGCCAAGCACTGTCTTCTGGCAGTCATGGTGGCCGAGAGACCACCTTTAGCCAATAGGAATCCATTGAAACTGGGGTCCAAATTCCATACCCATCAGTTTCATACACCAAAGCAAACACAATTGATCCTCCACGATCTTCCTCACGCCTAAGAGGTGAACCACCACCATTTGGAACACTCAGTCAGCACCATCGTAGCCGTTCTCAGTGATCTCCCACACCATCAGAGGGCCACACAGCCTCTGATTCTGATTCAGACCCATATAAGTCTAAACCAGACCTCCACACTGCACCATCTAGCCCCATGGCTACTGCAAACCCGGATTCATTTTCCGGCTTAACCTTAGCAAGTGGACCCATGTCCACATCACAACCTGTCACCCACAACATGGCAAGCGGTCCAAGAACAGTCATGCAGACTGTCATTAGCCAATTTCCACCACCAATAGTGACCAGCCAAGCTGGCCTAGTAGTAACACATGGGGGCAGTGGCCCCTCCACACACATTGTCCCCCCCTGCCACAAAGGGGGGTAGTGCACCGACCACCCACATTGCCCCTACCACCATTCATGGGGGAAATGCCCCTGCTACCCACACCATCCTACCCACAACACTTGGGGGCATTGGCCCATCCACCATGGTACCACCACAAGCACCCCCAACTGTGCAGATGCACTATGCACCTGCAAACCCCACCCCCATTGCAACCCCATCCCACATCAACTTGGGGTCAAATCTTCCCTTCATGGCTCATCTGAACTTGCCTGACTTGGCTAGATTAATGAATGATCCCATCCGCCACCAAGCTTTCTGGCCACCCATGCCAACGAAGTTGCCATCAAACATCCCAAATTTTGAATGCAAAGCCGAGGAATGTCCCCAAAATCATATAATGACATTCCACCTATGGTGCTCATCCAATAGCATTGTAAAAGACTCCATTAGGCTGAGGCTGTTCCAACGCACCCTTACAGGTGCCACGGTCAAATGCTACATTGAGCTGCCATAAGCCAAGTACCTCAACTTCAACTCCCTAGCCTTCATGTTCCTACAGTATTTCCAACTCCCTATCAGATATGATGAGGGGGTGGAGATCCTGCTATCGTGTTGCCAAAACACCGCCACCCACATCACTGACCATATCCATGAGTGGTGGCGGCGTCACAGCTTGTGCAAGATCCAACTTGACGACATGATCTTCTTGGATTGGTTCCTCAAGACTTTGCTCCCACCCATCACAAAGGACGGCGCATCTGAACGTCCCTAATCTAACAAAGAGGCCATACTGAAGGCCCAACAATTTGATCTCATTTACGCCCAGTCGGGATACTTGTACACTATCATTCCAGACACTCCTCGTCCAAGTACCTCTTACCGCAACGCACCGAGGGCGTCCCATGTTGCGGATGGAATCATAGGTTCAGTCTCCCAACAATCATAGCCTCGACCGACACCACCTACTACGGCACCATGACCAAGCAACACGGGTAATGTTTCTTATCAAAACCAAGCTCTGGATTATGCTAGAATGATGTCTCAGTCTGGGGCAAAAACCTCTTATGCACAACCTGCGCCACTGTAGCAAGCTCAGGCCATGGCTTGGCCAACACAACAGTATGTGGGAAAAATTCCCACATTTGTGGCACCAACACCCCCGCAAATATACTATGCACCACCAGTGCAACAATTTCAAGCCCTTGCCCCCGCTCCACCCGCTCCGTTGGGACAAGTGTTCGCACAACAAAATCGTCCCAACCAACCTGCCCCCAACAATCAACAAGGGAAAGCTAGAAACAACCAGCCCCACAAACAAGGCAATAACCAACCACAGGGAGGCGGTTAGCAACCAAACCCTCCCAAGAATGTCGTGGCTAACTGGCAAGCCCAAAATCCCCCAAGGAAGAATGCACCAAGATGCAATGCTCCATTGCGCACAAACCAACCTTGTACACTATGTGATGTTTATGGGCATTACACATTTGAGTGTCCCCTCATGGCTCACACTAAGCAAGCCATTCAAAATGAGGCCCAACAGGCCACCAATGCCCCCACCCAAGCCCAACCCAACCAGGCACCACAAGGACCTCCTCCCATGGTGCTTCAAAACCCACTACCAGTCCAAGGATTGGTGGCAACCGCTCCCCCTCCCCAGGCCAATCCCAATTCTCTGGGGGCACCGCCCATGGCCAAAACAGGTGTTCACCACCTGATGACCATGACCACTAAAGAGGTCAACTTATAGACTAGACAAAATCAGTACGGTACCACCACCAAACCTATTGTCTCATCAGCAACATCCACGTCTAAGACAACCAACTTACCTCTCTAGTTACCCCTGTTCCTGTGCCCCCCCATACACAGAATTGCCAACAACGCCACAGCTAGAGCTGCAGTCAGCTATAGCATTGTGGACGATTTGTCCCAAATGCCAACCACCATGTTCTCTCTTGAGGTACTTAAAACGTGCCCAACACAGCGAAAATCCTTACTAGCCACTCTAGGGGAAGTAGACCCCTTCGATTCCAAGCTAATCACATTTGACACAGAGAATGGAGAGCCGTGCATGCCCTCCACTATCTCCTTCCAAATCCCGGTATCCATCCAGAACTTGGTTGTGCACAGATCCATAGTGGATGAGGGGGAATCCACATGCATCATATCCACCTTGGTTTGGCAGAAGCTTGGATCATCGATTCTGCAACCGTCCTCCATGACTTTGTTGGCTTATGATGGACACCCCACTAAAGCCCAAGGAATCCTCCCCCATGTCCCCATCATGTTAGCTAGGAAGAAATTCATGATCGACATCGAAGTCGTCAACGCTCAACTGGATTACAACCTCCTCCTTGGGAGGAGTTACATGTACGCCATGCAAGTCATCGCGTCAACTATCTTCCACCTCATGATGTTCCCCCATGAAGGGAAGATTATGATGGTTGACCAGCTCACCTACCATGATCTGCAAGGGTTAACAGCACCTGCCAACGTTATCCCTACCATCACCACCACCGAGCCGCAAAGGGAAACTGCACATGCTAACGTCATCCCTGCAACCAACATTGTGGTTGAAAACACACCAGCCTCCCCACCGTTGAATGTGGGCCCTGGGTTGTTTACCGATCCCACCATGATAGCTCCTTTCCCGTTGGTGTCACCACCACCAACACAAAAGAAAACTGCGGACTTGTGCATGGTCTCATCAAGCACTGCTACACCCAAACAGCAACCGTAGCCACATCCCCAACCACAACCACAATATCGTCCATAGCCGCAATGCTAGCAGCAGCTACAACAGCATTACGCACAGCCACAACCACAACCTTACCCCCATATGAAACCAGCTGGGAGTTATGTGGGCTCATCTCCAGTCCATACAATTCCCTTCCTCTTTCCCCCACCTAGTGTCATGAGCAAGCTAGTCATGGCCACCTTAAGCCTACCCAACTTTATGTTGGGAATCCCGGTGTGGTATCTAGATCCACCAGCTCAACCAGCAATGCCCCAGGTTGTGTTAACTCCGGTGCAACCTATTGCGGTTGAGTCCCACCCCCCACCCAGTCTGCATAACCCAACCGCCGCACCCGCACCTGCACCGCCCCAACGGAAAAGGGCTAGGGAAAAGAACACCAAAGCCACCACAGAACCAAAACAAGTCCCACCTTGTGCCGTCTGCGAACAACAGGGCCATCCAACTCAGAATTGCCCTGAAATCCTAGTGATTCGTGCGCATCTAGATGCCATGGATACAAACAAAAACATCCCCATGGTTGAACTCCCAACCGCACCACTAGTCAAGAACAAGGCATTGAGGACAAACCATGCTTGCACCCTTTGTGGCTTGTATGGACATTACTCCCACCATTGCCAAGACCTTCCTTAATTTCGAATGGCTCTTGCTGACCTCCATCACCATTCCCTTGAGTCTAAGACCACCTTGATCGAAGAAGTTCACCCACCACCACCTCCTTCGTCCGACACCATGTCCATTTACATGATGTCTAGTTCCCCCAACCAGCTCATCCCCATCTCCAATGACGGTCCATCAGACCTGTCACTTCGTTGCTTCAACAACGATGAGGAGATACTTGAAGCTCTGACCGCCCCAGAATACCCATGGGACGACATGCACCATCGCTCGTTGTTCCTCCTGGAAGAGTTGGTGTCGCAGTGTGACTAGTTTTCTGTGGAGACCAAATATTTTATCCATGGGAAGGTTGACTGGTTCAAGAACCCAATCCCAGCACCAGATGCCTTCGAAGAAGGGAACATGGCGAACGTTTCTCCAACCATTAAGATTGACATCTCAACCAACTCTGAGATCGTTGAAGAAATCATGCTGGGGCATCTTGCTCCCCAGAAGAGGTCGATGCCTACACCGCCCTCTTCCAATAATTCTGTGACATCTTCGCCTGGTCATACACTGAAATGCCTGGCTTAGATCCATCCATCGTGGAACACCACATCAACACATGGCCTAATGTGGCACCTGTCCTCCAGAAGCAGCGGCCCAACCATCCATCCAAAGTGGTTGCAATGAAAGCCGAGATAGAGAATCTATGCACAGTTGGCTTCATTTATCCCATTGCATACACAACTTGGGTTTCTAATCATGTTCCCATGAATAAAAAAAAGGGTACCATTCGCATTTGCACAGAATTCCATGATCTCAATGGGGCATGTCCCAAAGACAACTTCCCCACCCCGTTCATCGACCAGATCATCAATGCATGCACCGGACATGAGGCCTTCTCCTTCATGGATGGTTTTTTCGGATACAACCAAATCCAAATCCAGAAAGAATACCATTGCAAAATGGAATTCAGACCCCCATGGGACACATTCTCCTACCGATTCATGCCCTTTGGCCTCAAAAATGTTGGAGCCACCTTTCAGCGCGCCATGAAACACTGCTTCCACGATCTCGCTCACATCATGTTGGTTTGTTTCGACAACCCCATTGCGCGATCGCAAAGCCACACAGAAAACATAGACGACTTGCAACAAGTCCTAATGTGATGTTTCCAGTACAGGATCTGCTCGAACCCATTCAAGTGTGTTTTCTGTGTCCCCACGAGGCATCTCCAAGGACTCATCGTGTCACACAAAGGAATGACCACTGATCCTAGGAAAGTCCAAACAATTTTCCCCCTAACATCACCCCTTTGAGTGACAACATTCTAAATTGTATTATAGTCTTTTCATTTTTTGTTTTACACATTTTTCCTGATTGAGACTTATGTATCATTTCCTCTCATTGCTTCATATGGAGCACACCTCAGATCGGTATATGGGATTCGTAGATGGAGCAACCAGATGGTACCCGAACCTCGCCTCGGCTGCATGGGTAATATACTCCCCATCGCACGAGTTGATCCGCATCGACGGAATATGCGTGGGCACCACAACCAACAACCAGGCGGAATATGATGGTGTCAATGGCCTCTTGGTCACCGCTCTACAATTAGGAATTCACCATCTCAATGTCTTCTTAGACTCCGAGCTGCTTGTTTCTAAACTGAACAACCACTACCGAGTTCGCAATCCCTACCTCTTTAGAAAGTACCTACGCACTAAACACATGGTTAGAACATTTGAATCCATCACATTCACACATGTTCCCATGAACCTCAATAGTGTCACAGATCAAATGGCTATTGATATTCTAAATTGGCACATCCATAACAACATATAGGAAACATACAACCATAACATAATGCATAATGATGTCTAAAAATACACACACAATGTAATAATACATCACATAGGCATTTGCATTCCATAACATAATAAAAAGACTCACATCATATAACCATAAAAGCGCATCCACATGCGTCAAAAATATATATAGATATAAATCCATAAGTCGCATGTCCACAACATGCCCAATACAAAAAGGAGAAGCCACATATGCTCTCTCAGCAGGATATACATAAGCGACAAAAAAACCCCTAAGGGCACCTATGCACTAAGGGTCAGCCCCACAAGGATACTAATCTGATTCAGACCCATCATCTGACTCGGACTCATCATCTTCTGAAGAAGACGAATCCAATGCAAGAACACCACCTCTCGTCGTCCAGTGAAAGTACTCGCATGCCACTACCATCTTTCTCATCACGCCTGTCAGCTTGGGAGGAAGATTGTGAATAGCAGTAATAAAGTTGGTATTCAGATACTGCCAGCCAACATCTGACACTTCAATAGCTACCTCCTCCATGTATGGTACCAGTCCATCCATATCCTACTGCCACCTACGAGAGTTCCTGGAAGGGACCGCCACAAAAGCTGCTGCAGGAGGTATGGTAACAACCCGCCTCCAATGCCCAGGTCGCGGGTGACATCTGCACACAAAATTAAGGACACCATTAGTCCACATACATCAATATGAAAATCACTAACCAGCTCAACTATACTATGCACAAAGATGAACATAAAAACATCAAGCATACATACCAACTGGTCCCCAATCCTAACCAGGAGGTCGAGGCATCTCTGGATCTCCCTGGAAGTCCATACCCGCGTACGGGTACTCCTCAATCACCATAGGCAGCTGGAGCCACTGCTCCAACAACTCCTCTAGGAAGAAGTGGCCCACTCTAACACCACCCTCGCAAATCATCATCTGGCACCACCTATACATCCTCGGCTCCCGCAAACCACTGTCCTCCACAGCCCGATGAGGACGAAGTGTAGGTACTTTCTCAAAGAAGAAAGCACATAGAAAGGAGCCAAAGCAAAAACCAGCTCCACTAGTCTTCAACTTGTTCAGCTGATGCCGAATAGCCTATAAGTGCATCTAGCCCCATGCATAATATGTGCCACCAATGGCACGCTCGACTAACTGCAGCTGACCACCAGAAATCTTGTGGCTCCCCATGGAACACAAGATGCACTATCACACATCAGAATGTAAGAACCACACACATATGCCATAGCGTAACAGTGCCGCTTGCATAAATCCTCTAATGTCTCCCCCCGAGACAATACAGGAGCCAAGTCACCAACTAATCCCAATATTGGGAGCCCAGTAATGAAGTACACATCCTCTAGTGTAATCTCAATACGTTGTCCCTGGAAGAGGAACACCTCCTCAGTAACATCCCAGAAACTGATCAGAGTTTGCATCAACAAACCCAAGCTCTGCATAAGCAGAATCCACATGAACTTCAGTAACCCATAGCGAGCTAGTGTATCTCTGACACCCTCATCTCATAATGATGCATCTCTGACTAGCTTGTAGTCTCTCTCCCTCCATTTGATCTCCACCATCCTGCACAAGGCAAAGACCCTGATGTCAGACATCCCCATCATCAAAAACCCACCCAAATGAGGCCAAGGAGGACTTATCTGAGAAAAAGGAGCACCCAGGGTGATCATAATGGCCCAATAGGTGTGCCCAGGGTGCACCTTTCCCTTCGAAATGAGCGACCTGGCGCACAGCAAACCCCAAACAGCTCATGGGGGGCCTCCAGGTGGTCAAATTCAGTCAAAAATACATCAAAATGAAGAGGCTCGGTGAGAGCTTTTACCTGCAAGTCGCGTCTCACTAAACCGTCGATCAGATCAAGACAAATTAGCAAATGAAGAATTAGGGCCCACCTATCCAAATCCACAATTAACAGTGACAATGACACTTCACCATGTGGACCCTCCCCTTTTATAGGCCCCATTTGACCTAATTTCTTCCGATCGACATAACAAGACTATACGGACTCCGTTTGAGACACCGTTCACGCCACTGGTTTCAAAATCCTGCCCTCTATCTAGTTATGAGACCTTCATCTCATGTTTAAATAGTCAATTTTGGGACCATTTCCCACAAGTCACCTTGACTCACAAGCCATGACATCACGATGCGAGTGTCTACAGACCGGTACTTGTATCATATTGCTCGATCGCAACTCACGCGAGCGATCGGGCCATCACCCGTTAAAGATTGTACTATATTTTTACTTTTTGTATTTATAATTGTCTTTTTCCACCGCACCTTATGCGGACATCTGGACCACCGTCCACAAAACCCTTTGTTTTTCGTCCCTGTATTTGACATAGAATTGTCCTCGGGCCACCACCCATTTAGGAATGTAATTTTAGCTTTTATTTTTCATTTTCAGACACATAGTTGTCTTTTCCATTCACCGCACCTTACGTGAACCTCTAGAGCACTGTCCATAAAATGATTTCTTTTCTTGCATGTGTTTGGCATATAAATTCCCCCGGACTTGTACTTATATCGCACGTGGTCAAGTCCGTCCACATTAACACACACACATGCTCTCATGACCTCTGTCCGAGAGCCACCTCGGTTTGCATGCCTCTGTCACACCGTCTCGTAGGCCTCTGCCGCTATCTATCCTGCACATGTATTGGTATGTTTAAGAGCCTTCTGCTCCATCCATACTGCGTGGATGACCTTTGGACCTCTTTCCACCGTCCCGACATGGGGCACCGCTCATGCCACCGTAGTTGGTTGACCACATTGGAGTTTTGTTTAAGCTCTTTTCTGACTCCTTAAAACAATGAAAATATTGCAGAGTGCAGATGCTTCCTTTCCTGCTCGCTAAAGTATAGGAAAGGGCATCTACATTGTCTCATTTACCTCCTTTTACGGACCATGTAGACCATTTCATGAAAAGGACCTCCTTGGCACACTTAAGCCAAGACCGTTCCCCTCTGCGTACTTTTGTGCTTTCTCAGGTAGAGGGGCCGCACTTGATGAAAAAGCTCACCACTGGTTGTCATTAAGCTCTTTTCCAGCCGTTTCATCAAGAAAATATTTTCGAGCAAACTTGGTTTCGTTCATGCTCGTAAAAGTATTTGAATGACCGTCCATTCAGTATAGGTTTAACCTTTTCTAGCCTGATTGGACTACCAATGGTAAAGAAGTCTCTCATCCCCTCCAGGATGAGCGAGCTCTCCTATGTATACTTTTATCCTTTTTCGGGCACATGAGACTACCAACAAAAAAGAGCCCCCATTGGAGCCTTCTTTGTGCTTTCAAACTCTCTAAAATTGAAAGCACCATCGAGCACTTACCTTCTCGGGCTCGCCAAAAATCCACGAGATCGTACCACAACGGTGTCCCTAGACACCACCCCACAGAAAACAGTTTGGAAGCATTCCCACAATGGGTCTCCTTTGTTCATAGTACTCTGCAATGTGTCTTCCTTAGATCCCATCAGTATTAAAAGTTTCCACATCCTCCAAGTATTTCCCATATGCAGCAACAATCCCGGTATTACAGCCATGATCCCATTCTCATGAGTTAAGTTTCATTTGCTGCCTGGTCCGCCCTGCCGTCATACTCTAAACAAAGGAAGTTTGTGTCTCCCACCCCCCCCCCTTCCCCTGTTCAGTTCTTTCCCTTCCCCCCCCCCCCCCCCCCCCAATTTAGTGAGTCAGTCCACAGATTGCTTCACATCTTTCGGTTATCCCTCATGCTCCTAGTCAAGGAAACATCATTGCCTTGACCAGGGGCAGGTCTCCCTCTGTCGACACCAACACACATATTCCAGAGGATGGACCCAGAGGTCCTTGTACCTTGGTTTCATTGACATCATTTATGAGTTCCTTGGACCACTTGAGAGGAGTCCTTAGTGCCTCTTGGGATGGTTTTTTCTCACGTGCTCAACTTCAACTCCATCATCGCACCATTGAGATTCGTACAGGGTTTGTTCCACACAGTACTTGGTCAAAGACTCCAGATGTCACCCGACTCTAGCACATTGGTGAGTCCACTTGAGGGACCTAAACAGGTTATGTCCCTTGTGATTTTCAGGTTGCGTTGGAGACAGTGTTCAGAAGCCCCAGCAGTTCTTTGATACATCTTTATGGTTGATGCAGCATACTTGTACCACAGAGACTTTGACTCTCAATCAACGAGTCCATACAGCTATGTACCGTTCCAAATCCAGCAGATCATCAGTCATGAAGATGTAGCATTCCATGAGAATTCCATGGGTTTAATGTTCCAGATTAGTATTGTAATCAGCCTCCCATGAGAGGAAACCAGCATTGTAACATCAGTTGTATATGATCAGCTCTTGTATTTTAGAGCATAGATCAAATGATTTTTTTTGACATTGTCACGAGCATGGGAATTCCCGCCTCATCCATATACATGTCACACATTTATTATATCTCACCCATTGATGGGAACCAAATTAATACAAAACCAAAAGCCACCATGCCCCAGCCCCGGAAGCACCACCTCTCGACAGCAAATCCTATGATGTCCATCGGCCATACGTTGAGCTCCTGCCCTCACACATCAGGGGGCAATCTATTCACCCAAAAAATCCCCCACATAGCTCTCAATGGCCTACACCACCCAAGGACACCATCTCACAACAATCATTTCACTCCATAAGACCGTCCATGACCTTCCATTTGACCCCCACACCTCCAAAAGAGCCCAAGGATGAAGAAAAGGGCCAAAAACCCTAAAAAAGAGCCCAAAATAGACCCACAGGAGCTAAAGCCCTCAAAAAGGGGCTAAAACCCTGAAAGGGGCTAAAGTTAGGACAGAATGAGCTAAAGGCCCAAAAAAGGGGTTAAAGCCCTAACCAAGGGCTTAAAACCCTAAAAATCCCTTGGAAAAACTATATAAGGAGGGTGGGGGGTCACTCTCAAAACACTCCTCACTTACCTATTGTTATGCTGCTCGTGGAAGCTTTGAGACCTCTTTCTCTCAAACCACCCACTCTCCCTCTCCTCCATCTCCATTTCTCCAAGCCATTGCTTCCCAACCAAGAGAGAGGTGCTCCCATGAGCTAGGGCATGGTGGCCCATTTCCACCTAAGTGAGGTATAATTTCTATTTGTGCTTGTTTTATTTATTTTTATTTGCTAACCCCCATCTCTATTTGCAGGTTTTCACTGACATTGTTTGCAGGTTTAGTAGCTTAGGTTCGTTTTGCAGGTTGTGGAGGCAGAACCCTAACCCATTGTGTGCAGAGGGGTTCACAAGGGCTGCATCTCCATCTTCCTTTCTATTATTAGCTCTTAGGTTCAGTTTACAGTAGCTGGCATTTACTTGTTTTTTCTTAGATTAGTTTAGTTTCAATTCGCAGCTCTGTTTATGCAATATTTCATTCCGTTTTTACTATTTTCAAAGGGTAGGAACCTACCCTTGTGCCCTATAGGCACAAGGGATCCATTCTTACCCCTGTAGTGAGGAGAAATTCTCACTACACCCCCCCCCCCCAAAAAAAAAGTCCAAGTCATGTTGGAATTTTTGGGGGTCTTTCCAAACCCCCCCCCCCCCCCCCCAAAAAAAGTCCAAAAGTCCAATAGGACTTTTGGGGTTGGAATTTTTTTTGGGGGGGGGGTTAAAAAAACGCCCCCAAAAGTCAAATTCTCAAGGATTTTGAGGGGGTTTTTTAAGGATCGCCCCCAAATACCTTAAAAAAAAATTGGGGGGGATTTTAGAAAAAACGCTACAAGCCACCTTTAGGGGGGGGCTTTCTAAACCCCCCGAAAAATGTTCTGAGAATTATACTTTTTTTTTGGGGGGGGGGGGGGGGGGGCGGGTTGTTACAGCTGATTTTACCACACATGGTAGATTACACATTTATGGCCTTCCCTGTCCCTCTGCAGACTCTTTTGACCCCATGGACTATTTTTGTACCTTTGATGTTTCCAAGATCATCCCTAAAAACACTTGTTATTTGATATACGCGACTTTTAAACCCTTTCTCATGTATACATGTGGATATAACCCTTTAACTCGCATACATCAAGATGTGTGCAAAAGGACAAATATTTTTGGACTTTTCCTTGATGTGGATCTGAGTCACTTGTCTCCTGGCCTTCCATATGCCTCAAGATCGCTCGGATTTGACCTTCCATTACCCCATTGAAGCACTATATAAGGAACCCTTTGGATACATTGAAGGAGAGGAGAATTGAAGAGCAAGAAAACTATAGTCCATTGTTGTCGTAGCTTGCTTATACTTGAGTCTGCATCCCTTTGTCCCTTGGAGAACTTGGTGTTCTTTTCAATCTTTCCTTTGCTTGTGAGCTTGCTATCGAGAGATGGAGGATTGATGTGGTGGACGCATAGGTGGAGGACTCAGTTTCTCCGATTCACAGACGTGCCAACAGAGATTGTCATTCATGTAATCTATGATTTACGTTAATAGAAGTATCTTTTCCTATCGAATGATGTGCATTTAAATGAATATTGAATCCATGGATGATTTTAATTTCTTATACATTATTGATTATATATGCTAGAGTAGGTCTAACACCATTATATAGCATGCTTGTCTTGTTTGCTGTTGTTGAGAGAGCAAATTATTAACACAAGCAGGATTGGAAAAAGCTCAACGGGGATCTACATCAACCGTCCAGAATAAGGTATGTTTCGAGATCCTTTAGTGTTATATGTTTTATTTCTCATGCATATTGGGAAGGGATTGATTTCTACAATTTCTCTATCTGTTGTGGTACACCCCAAGCCATAGGAAGTTTTCTCCGTGAAAAAATTGGCGACCATACTGGGGATGTTCCTTATTTTTCTTTAGGGTTTGGGGGCACAATGTGCTTGATATTCTTGACTTGCTCTTTGTTTCTCCTTGTTTATATGTTGCATTTTATAGTATGTTCATCCATTGACACTCCCCTTTATTGGTTTGACCTTTGGCCTGCTTTTTACCACTGTCTTCTCTGTATACGCAGGTTTTTGGACAAAAGTCACGTACATACACTGATTTTTCACCAAAAGTCATGTATACATGCAAGTTTTTGGCCAAAAGTCGTGTATATACGCAACTGTTATTTAAGCAGTCACGTACATCCTCCCTTTTGGTGAGTTTGATGTTGTGGGAAGTTGTTGGGTGGGTTGTGAGTGTGGTTGGGTCTTCCTTGGTTCTGATGTTGTCTGTTGGATGCTTCTTTTGTGACCAAAGACCGCCTTTTCATTGAGTTTTCTTTGAAATTATTTTTAGTCATTTATCCTTTTTGTTTTTCTATTAGTGCATTACTCTCTTTTGTCTTGGTGTCTTGTTGGGCTTGTGTTTTATAATTGCCGCAGAGACTGAGAATTTTAAATGACTTTTATTGCATTTTTCATTCTTTTATATTGAAAAATACAAAACAATTGCACTCTTAGTTTCATCTTAGATATGGATTTGAGGAGGTACTTGCATTGGATTGCTTGGATGAGAGTGGTATTTAGTCTTTCATATAGGAAGGATTGCATTGGCATTCGGAAAGGAATATATATTTATGCATCTCATGTAGTGGAATACCCCGTTTTTCATTTGACAAAGATTGCACTTAGCATTGTTTGTTATGGTGTGCACTTTTATTTCACTACTGAGTCTTCATATCACTAGTTTCATGGCCATTTCCCTTTAAGTAATCACAGCCAATTAAAATCAACGCTTAATTAAAATGAACTACACATTTTTCTTTTATAGGGTTCACCAACAAGACTAGGTTTTAGGGTCTTGGAATAGTTCATTGTGAGTAAATTCTCCAAGACCACTAAACAAAACATTTATGTGTCTGTCCAGGTGAGAGTGTGAAATTGCTTTATATAATTAGTTTTCTCAGGATCCTCCTCTTACAAGGGAGTTAAGCACGAGGTAGTGTGAGCGGTTATGATTGGGATGACCCCTGGTTGTAACTGAGTAGCACCGGAGATATTTCCAAGCTTGTATTTGTATCTAGGGGCTCTTTCGAGAGTTTCAGGCTTTGCTACCCTGCCCATACGGTCTATCCCACCTGCGAGTGTCCTCTTGAGCATTGATTATATTAAGTTGACCTTAGTTTCCTTACCTAGGTTATCCAGGGGGTACTTGCAGAGGTTATTCTATGAGTGTCTTGGCCAAGTAGAGGTCAGATAGCACATTCGCTTTATGCGTTGAAGCTGAGGGCCACTATAATTTGTTACATACATCTACTTGTAGTGTATGGGAGTTTCAAGCCTCTCCTAGGCAAGACATACCTGCTGCATTCAAGAGCTCACATATCCTTCCTTTGGTTTGCTTGTATTTTGGTTGTAGATTTTCTTCGGAGTGTGCTCTTTGTGCACTAGTTGGCCTTTGGTATCATGGTTACTTGAGTATATTTATGCTCTCTTGATTTTGGGTCCTTTTATTTTCGGCATGAAAGGTATCCTATCACCCATCCTTGGTCCTAGTACGGACCCTAGTGTCGGACTTGGGGGCATCACATCCCCTTCCCGTGCTCATAGATTTGAGAGTGGTCACATTCTGCCCTCTACTTCATTTGCGGAGGATGTTTATTCCCTTCGCTCGATCTTTACACCAGTGGTCACCCTCATAGGGGTGGTAGTGGATGCGTGAATGTTGGGTCTACACCTTACTTTCCTTTTTGTGTCCCAGAGTTCACCGCATTGTTTCCTTTGGGTGCAGTTTTCATGATCATTCCTCCCTATATCCTATAGTTTGGATTCTTTATTGACTGTTTTGGGTTGTTTTGGACTAATATGGTTGTCATATAGGGTCCATTTTTTGTACACTCTCTCCGAAGTTTCGACTCGTTCGTGCCTATCATATGTATTATGTTTGAACTGGCATATAGGTTAGGATATCACATGTGCTTGCACTTATGTATTTCCTTATGACTGTTCCATTTTAACCTTAGGTACAAACCCATTCCATGGTGTCACAGAACCTTCATGCTGCTTTTAGATGTGACACTATGCGAATGGTAGAGATTTCCTATATATGGGTGCCCTATTTAGATCCTTGTTGCATTTGGTGCCCATGCTGTGTTGCCTCCTTTAGGTTGTGGGAGTCCTTTGTATAGTATCGCCATGACTTTGAGCAAGAGCTTCATACTCCTCTTGACCTTTATGCTGGACTTTTTTCCCCAGGACTCCCTTATGTCAAGTTGTAATTGCATTATCATAAGTTTCTCTTGCCTTATTAAGCTTTATGTCGGCTTCCCTGACTTTGATTATAAGCCATGTAGCCCAAGCTTGTCTCATGTCCAGCCAAGCAGATCCATTTTATATATATTTTGCAGCTTGATTCCCCATTTTTTACCGAAAGGGGACTTTCTCCCGAGTTTCGTTATCCTACACATGTTTCCTTGCATTAAGCATAGGTATGTTCCACTGCTTGGAACTATTTTGTTTTCCCCTTGACACTTGTCTCCTTCTAGATTTGTAACTATAAAGCACTTTTATTCTTTTTCAAGATTTTCAAAATATCCTAAAAAGTCCAAAACAATAAAAAAAGAAAAAAGCCGAACAGGAAAAGATGTTATATTTGGTAGCAGTCGAGTTGTGTCGCCTTCGAACAGAGCACTGTATATCACACCATTGGTTGGGTTAATAGTTTGACTTTAGAAGCTGTACTCGTTTCTCTAAGTTTATCTCCATCGACTGGTTAAGCTTCTAGTCCTGATGGAGCCTCTATCGATGCCTCCTATGTCACAGAGATGTCCCAGTTTTGTATATTGAGCCTATGATGCCTACATTCAGTCACCATTCACCTTTATGCTCTTGTTCAAAGGAAGTTGAAGTCTGAGTCATCCATTCCTTAGTTTTCTTGACTTTGCATGTTGGCCATTCCTGGTACTGGTACTGGTTAGCACACATTATGATCGAGTCCTTCCACATTATACAACTTTGTCGAGTACCTTGTGTCGGATGATGGGGGATGCTTTAATTCCCTCCTTCCAGTGGATTCCATCCCATCGACTTCAAATCATTTATTCTAGGATAGGATTCTAGAGTCCTTTGAGTGCCTTGAGACTTACAGTCATTAGTGGTAGGTTCTATTGCCATCGACAGTTTTGGGAATACATCAATGTCGCCTGATCGATGGATTCTTTCAAGTGTTTGACCTCAACACATTTGTTTGCACTTATTAGATTGCACTCTAGTACATCGATTCCCATTTTCATTATCTGTGGGTGATCTCGCGTCTGTTAGCGGTATACATCATGTTGATGTATTTGTAACTTCGGAATGTATTCATCTATGAATCTTATGTCTTGTAACTCAATGTTTATCCAGGATGTATCTATTATGTAATTGAGTCATGTTGTCATGCCCCGATGTTCCAATCAGGAGGATCTATAATGTAAACAATTCCTGTCAAGTCATAGTGGGTAAACCTCTGATTGTCTAAGGGTTAAAGTCCCCGCAATTCCGGGGCACTAGGGTTATTAGACTCTCCTAGTAGAGGTCGGCCCTAGTAGGGTTTTAGTCATGCCAGGATTAGTATAAATAGAGAACTAGAGTCTCTATTTATCACACAACTCATACACACTCAAGTGTATCGCATAGTTGAGCAAGGAGAAGACACTGGGGCTAGATAAGAAGAAGGATACTGCTGTCGGAGATCACTTACTATTTTGGGATTTTCTATTTTGGTGTTGATTCTATCTCTGAGGAAGTTGCGGGGTTTTCTCCATTTATGGTTTTCCTGAGGAAAAACACTGTGTTCATTTTCTCTTGTGTTTGATTGTTGTGCTTTTTATTCTCTCAGTTAAAGATCCTAATAATGCTAGCTTAATGTTGAAAAAATAACATGGTATCAGAGCTAACCTAAGAAGAAGACACTCTGCAGCTGCGGGAACTAGGGATTCCTAGTTTGTGGATCTTCCTCCATATATTTTTAGCAAAATTAAGGTGGAATAACTCTCCTCCTTAGGGTGCATCTTTATGTCAAAGCATAATCCAATTCTGAGGTTTTTCAGTTTTGGACCCGACACTACTGCCGAAAATTAGGGCTTTTCACAAAAGAGGAATTTTTCAGTGTGCCCAGGCCTGGATTGATCTCCTCCCCAAAATCAAAGTTAGGGATAAATTTCAAGGCATTTGGGTGGACACAACACTAGAAAAGCAAAGCCCTAATTTGCTCCTAATCCAAGACTGCAAGATTTCAGCTCCAAATCCAGATCCGACATCTTGACCTGGTAAGATCTAAATCTTTTGTATTTCCATTTGAGGTTCTCAGTTTAAGATGTCTCATCATACCAAGCTTGATGAAAATCTTGAGGGAGATGATAACTTCTGAGCCTAGAAGTATAGGATCTCCCTAGTCCTGGAAGAAAATCAGTTAGACTCCTACATCCATGAGGAGGTTCCAGTTCCAAAGGGAGACGAGGCTAAGGCCTTACATAAGAAGAATATGGTTATGGAAAAGAGGATCATTGTTGATTCTATCAAGGATCACCTTATCCCACAGGTGTCCTCCCTCAAGACACCTAAAGCTATGTTAGATGCCCTAACCAAATTGTTTGAAGGGAAGAACATAAACCGGAAGATGACTCTAAGGAATCAACTGAAGAATGTGAAGATCCAGAATGTAGAGACCATCCAATATTACCTCACAAGGGTTTCTCAGATCAAGGAACAATTGGAAGCAGTAGATGAAAAAGTGGAGAATGCAAAAATTGTGATGACCGCCTTGAATGGTCTCCCCAGGACATGGGACTCTTTCATTCAAGGGATCTATGCTAGAAAGAAGTTAGTCAAGTTCAACAGAATGTGGGAAGAATATTCTCAAGAAGAAGCTCGGATAGTAGCTCGAGAAGAGAAGATGGGAAGTGAAGATCAAGCTCTCATAGTACAATCCAAGAAGTCTAGATCCAACCATCATAGAAGTAATTACTCTCATCATAGAAATAACTCTAGAAATCCTAGAGATAGCTCTAAGTACATTTGCTATACATGTGATGAAAAAGGACACTTTGCTAGAGATTGTCCTAAGAACAAAAGTAGCTCTCACAAGAAGAAGTGACACAAGAAAATACATCATGCTCATGTTGCAGAGGATTATGAACCTTCATCAAATAGAACCAGATATGAAAGTGAAGATTCTTCAAGCGAGGATGAATATGTTTTGATCTCCGCTCTCACAGGTAACATTACTCATGGAAGTGATGATCGGCTTATAAATAGTGGGGCTTCCAAACATATGACTGGATTCAAGGAATCCTTTGTGAAACTCTCAGAACATGAATCACCTGACAAGGTGAAGATAGGAGATGACTACCAATATCCAATAAAAGGTAGTGGGGAATCTTCCTATAAGCTAGACTCTAGAAAGTCTATAACAATGAAGGAAGTGTTGTTTGTGCTAGGACTCAAGAAGAACCTTCTCTCCATATCAGCATTGGATGCAAAAGGAATGAGGGTTGCATTCATAGATGGTCAAGTCATCATGTGGCCAAAAGGAAAGACTATTGATGATGCAATAGTGATTGGTGACCAAGAATGAGGTCTGTAAAAATTGAAGGGCCATCCAAAACAAGCTTTGGTCCATGACACGATAGAGCCAAGTGAACTTTGGCATAGAAGGCTTGCACATGTGCATTACAGAGCACTACCTCTTGCAAGAAAATATGTTGAAGGTCTTCCAGAAATGCAAGCAAAACATGATGGGGTCTGCAAAGGATGTGCGAAGGGAAAGAACACAAAGAAGACATTTCCAAGTAGAAAAAGCAAAGCAAAAGGAATATTGGAAATCATCCACTCTGATGTATGTGGTCCTATGTCATCAAGCTCACTAAGAAGGTATGCATATTATGTTTCTTTTATTGATGACTTTTCTAGGAAGACATGGGTTTACTTCATGAAGAACAAATATGAAGTATTCAGCAAATTCAAGGAATTCAAAGCCTTGATCAAGAACCACACTGAAAAGAAGATAAATACTTTTCAATTAGATAATGGCAGAGAATTCACTTCAAATGAATTCAAAGAGCTATGTAAAGAATCAGGGATTAAGAGGGACTTGTCCACTTCTTATAATCCTCAACAGAATGGGATTGTAGAACGGAAGAATAGAACTATCATGGAAGTTGCAAGAGCTATGCTTCATGATCAAGATCTTCCTATGCATCTTTGGGTAGAAGCTGCCAAAATATTAGTGTATGTACAGAACTGTACTCCACATAGAGTACTCGAGAACAAGACTCCTGAAGAATTCTTCTCCAGCAAGAAACCAGAAGTCAGCCATCTCAGAATATTTGGCTATCCTGTGTACATACACATTCCAAAAGAGAAGAGAACAAAATTAAATCCTTCAGGAAAGAAGGGTATATTTGTGGGATACTCTGAAAGCTCGAAGGCTTACAGAATATATTTCCCAGGATACAAGAAGATTGACATCAGCAGGGATGTGACATTTGATGAAGACACAGCTTACAACAAATCCAGAAAGAGACCTGCTGAAGAACCTGAAGAAGTAGAAGCACCCAGAATTCATGACACACCATGAATGAAGAAATTCAAGAAGAAGATCGAGAATTTGAAGAACCACAAAGACCTATAGATCCACCTCTAGAGAAGAATCCTCATAAGAGGAAACCTGTTTGGGTACGAGAACTTATCCAAGGTGCGAAAAGATATGGGGCTCCAGAAGAGAATCACAGAGAAATAAAGAAGACTAGATCCTGCTCCGGGTATGTAGCTTTACTATGTGATTTCATTCACAAAGAACCTTCCAGTTATGAAGAAGCGGCAGAACAAAAAGAATGGAAGGATGCTATGATCGAAGAATATCAATCAATCATGAAGAACAATGTTTGGGATGTTGTCCCAAGACTAGAAGGGAATTCAGTTGTAACTTCGAAATGGATCTACAAGATCAAGCATGCTGCAGACGGTAGCATTGAAAAATATAAAGCAAGATTTGTGGCTTGGGGTTTCTCTCAGAAATAAGGAATAGATTATGAAGAAACCTTTGCACCTGTAGCCAGATACACTTCCATTAGATCAGTACTATCTCTGGCTGTAGTGATGAAATGGAAGATACACCATATGGATCTCAAGACTGCTTTCTCGAATGTGTAGTAGAAGAGGAAGTGTATGTGGAGCAGCCACTCGGTTTCGAGACACATGATAGGGAGTCTCATGTATGCAGATTGAAGAAAGCCCTGCACAGTTTGAAACAGGCACCCAGGACTTGGTACGACAGAATTGACAGCTTTCTATCTAGTTTGGGCTTTACCAAGAGTAAAGAATATTCCAACCTGTACTACAAGATTGAATATGGCAACCCAGTGATGCTTCTACTATATGTAGATGATCTGTTTGTAATAGGTATGGATGGGTTGATTGCTGATATGAAGATAAAGCTTGCTGTCGAGTTTGAAATGAAGGACTTGGGTATGATGCATTATTTCTTAGGTATGGAGGTGTGGCAGAGTATGGATGAAATCTTCCTTGGACAAGGGAAGTATGCAGTAGAGATCCTGAAGAGGTTTGGGATGATGGACTGCAAGGCTATGTCCACACCTATGGCATCGAACCTGAAGCTATTGAGTGATGCTTCATCAGATTCGGTTGATGCTACGATGTATCGTCAAATGATTGGGTCCTTGATGTACCTGACAAACACAAGACCAGACATTTTCTTTGCTGTGAACACTTTGAGCCAGTTCTTGATAGATCCAAGAAATGTTCACTTGATTACTGCAAAGCATATTCTGAGTTACCTAAGGGGTACAGTTTATTATGGCCTCAAGTATGAGTCGAATCAGAAGATTAACCTAGAGGGTTATGTCGATTCAGATTGGGCAGGCAGTGCCATCGACAGGAAGCGCACTTCAGGATGTTGCTTCAGTATGGGATTAGGTGTGATCTCTTTGTTTAGTAGCAAGCAATCCTATGTGGCACTGAGTACAGCTGAAGCAGAGTATGTCGTAGCTTGTTTAGCTAGTTGTGAGGCAGAATGGCTGAGGAAGCTACTGTCTGATTTATTTGATCTCCAGTTGGATGCTACTTGTATACATTGTGACAACCAGAGTTGCGTGAATTTGTCAGAGAATCCAGTGTTCCATGACAAGTCAAAGCATATCGAGATCAAGTATCACTATATCAGGGATATGGTGTAGAGGGGAGCAGTGAAGCTGTAGTATGTTGCGATGGAGGAACAGATAGCTGATGTATTGACGAAGCCATTGGTTAGGCTGAAGTTCGAGTACTTCAGGGAGAAGCTTAGTGTTCTCTAGATCGAGGTTTCCTCCAAGAGAAAGTGATGAGACCCATAGCCATTCTGACATGGTGAGAGGATTGGTTCCTTCCATGGTCAGATGTAAGGGCTGAGCCATTTTTTCATGGTGAGAGGATTGGTTCCTTCCATGGTCAGATGTAAGGGCTGAGCCATTTTTTCATGGTGAGAGGATTGGTTCCTTCCATGTCAGATATGAGTGTTGGCCATTCTGTCGAGTAGGACAGATGTAAGGGCAACTGCCATTCTAGGAATGGAGGCACCTGGTCAGTTACCAGGAAAACTCAGTCTAGGACTGAGAAGCCATTCTGATGTGATAGAGGGATGTGTTCCCACTTGATCAGATGTAAGGGCTGAACCATTTTGTCATGGTTAAAGGATTAAGTTCCTCCCATGTCAAATGTGAGTGTTGGCCATTCTGACAAGTAGGTCAGATGTAAGGGCAACTGCCATTCTAGCAATGGAGGCACTTGGTCAGTTACCAGGTAGCTCAGTCTAGGACTGGGGGCCATTCTAATGGGATGGTAGGATTAGTTCCTCCATGATCAGATGTGAGTGCATTCCCTTTCCTATTCGGTGCTTCGTTCATGGTCGGTTTGTAAGTGCAGATCCCTTTCCGATGCAATGCTTCGTGCATGGTCGATTTGTAAGTGATGACCCCTTTCCGATACGGTGCTTCATGCATGGTTGGTTTGTAAGTGCTGAGCCTTGTCGATGTAGTGATTTTGAGCATGGTTGATTGTAAGTGCTATGCCTTTCTGACAGGATGAGGTCGGATGTAAGTGCATAGCATTTCTAATGCGGTGTGCTTACACATGGTCGAATATAAGTGCTGAGCCTTTCTAATAAGATGAGGTCAGATGTGAGTGCTGGGATTTTCTTATAGGATGAGGTTAGATGTGAGTGTTGGGTGTTCCTTTCTAACAAGATGAGGTCAGATGTAACAGCTGGGTGGGCCATTCTGACTTAAGTGTCAAATATAAGCACTGATGAAGACCTACATGAAGGGTAGGCCTACAGGATTGAATTTGTAGAACTTCCTATGACGAGAAGAATTGAGATAGAACCATTATGAGATAGCATATGATGATGATCCAGATCAAGTGATCCAAATGAGATGATCCAGACTTGATGACGATCCAAATCGAGTGATGATCCAGCAGTTATGAGCCAGTAGTCATGATGATGCAGATACCGTGATAAAGAAGAAGAATATGACTTGAAGACTCGAAGACGAAGAAGACTTGAAGAAGAAGATGACTTGAAGACTCAAATACAAAGAAGAATTGAAGACTAAGAATACTTGAAGATGACAAGATGATCCAGTTGATGAAGAGAAGAAGATCAGTGCTGAAAATTGTGTTGAAAGAATACCTTCCTAGGTAAGAGGGAGTGTTGATGTATTTATGTAACTTCGGAATGTATTCATCTATGTATCTTATGTCTTGTAACCCAATGTTTATTGTAGGATGTATCTATTATGTAATTGAGTCATGTTGTCATGCCTCGATGTTCCGATCGGGAGGATCTGTAATGTAAACAAGTCATGTCAAGTCATAGTGGGTAACCCTCTGATTGTCTAAGGGTTAAAGTCCCTGCAGTTTCGGGGCACTAGGGTTATTAGACTCTCCTAGTAGAGGTCAGCCCTAGTAGGGTTTTAGTCATGCCGGGATTAGTATAAATAGAGAACTAGAGTCTCTATTTATCACACAACTCATACACACTCAAGTGTAGTGCATAGTTGAGGAAGGAGAAGACACTGGGGCTAGATAAGAAGAAGGATATTGTTGTCGGAGATCACTTACTGTTTTGGGCTTTTCTATTTTGGTGTTGATTCTATCTCTGAGAAAGTTGCGAGGTTTTATCCATTGATGGTTTCCCTGAGGAAAAACACTGTGTTCATTTTCTCTTGTATTTGATTGTTGTGCTTGTTATTCTCTCAGTTAAAGATCCTAATAATGCTAGCTTAATGTTGAAAAACTAACACATCAATGATCGGTAATCAGATGATGGACTATGTTCGACCTCGACACCTCTATTCACATAGTAGGGTGTGTACTTGTAGCGGGTTGTGTAGAAGACTTTCAAATTAGTGGCATTTCTGATATGCTACCTCCTTGATCATGCCAGTGTTCATGATATTTCATCTCTCGTGACTCGATTCCAATGTATGTCAGATATATTCAGCCATTATGGAGATCTTGATCCATTGTATATCTTCAAATTTCATGGAGATTCTTATCTATCTATATTGTACGTGGCGATGACCACACATGTCATATTTTGTATCATGATTATTCATGGCCATTGTACTCTTATGTATCCAGGACTGTTGTATGTACTTGCAATCATATGTAGAGATATTTGTACTATATTGTTGGATGGATTGTTCTTCCACCTGGTTCTTCATCACTCCACTTATGGGATAGACTTATAATGTATTTCAGCCATCGTATCACCCCTCTGACCTCACACATTAGGGGGCATCTGTTACAACTGATTTTACCACACATGGTAGATCACACATTTATGGCCTTCCCTATCCCTCTGCAAACTTTTTTGACCCCATGGACTATTTTTGTACCTTTGATGTTTCCAATATCATCCCTTAAAACACTTGTTATTTTATATGCGCGACTTTTAAACCCTTTCTCGCGTATACACGCAGATATAACCCTTAAACCCGCATACATCGGGATGTGTGAAAAAGGCCAAATATTTTTGGAGTTTTCCTTGATGTGGATCTGAGTCACTTGTCTCCTGGCCTTCCATATGCCACAAGATCGCTCGAATTTGACCTTCCATTACCCCATTTAAGCATTATATAAGGAACCCTTTGGATACATTGAAGGAGAGGAGAATTGAAGAGAAAGAAAACTATAGTCCATTGATGTCGCTGCTTGCTTATACTTGAGTCTGCATCCCTTTGTCCCTTGGAGCACTTGGTGTTCTTCCCAATCTTGCCTTTGCTTGTGAGATTTCTATCGAGAGATGGAGGATTGAGGTGGTGGAGGCCCAGGTGGAGGACTTAGTTTCTCTGGTTCGTAGACATGCCGACAAAGGTTGTCATTCATGTAATCTCTGATTTAGGTTAATAGAAGTGTCTTTTCCTATCCAATGATGTGCATTTAAATGAATATTGAATCCATGGATTCTTTTAATTGCTTATACATTATTGATTATATATGCTAGAGTATGTCTAACACCATTATATGGCATGCTTGTCTTGTTTTATGTTGTTGAGAGAGAAAATTGTTAACACAAACAGGATTGGAAAAATCTCAACGAAGATCTACATCAACCATCCGGAATAAGGTATGTTTCGATATCCTTTAGTGTTAGATGTTTTATTTCTCTTGCATATTGGGAAGGGATTGATTTCTTCGGTTTCTCTATCTTTTGTGGCACACCCCAAGCCATAGGAAGTTTTATCCGTAACATGGGGGGTTAAAAACCACCCCCAAAAGTATTGAGAATTGGACTTTGTGGGGGGTGGGGTTAAAAAACCACCCCCAAAAGTCCTAAGAATGGATTTGTTTTTTGGGGGGGGAGTTAAAAACCACCCCCAAAAGTCCAATTTTCGGGACTTTTGACAAGGGGGTTTTAAGAACCGCCCCCAAAGACCTAAAAAAAAATTTGAGTGGGGGCAGGGGGTTCGAAAAACCGTCATAAGCCAAAACCGCCCCCAAAAGGGTATTTTTTTGTAGTGACGATTTTGCTTCCACCAAAATATGTGCCATTCTAGAGAGAATTAGACAAGCCCTTTTTTCTTGATGGTCTCTGGAAAGAAGACCTTGAACTAGGAATCCCTAGTTTCCATTGCTGCACAATTCCTTCTTTCAAAGAGGCTCTGATACCATGTTATTTTTTATAATCTAATTAGATTGATTAAGATATTTTTCTGAAAAAATAACAAGTATAGAAAAATACACAAGATAGAGCAGATACACAAGACACAAATATTTTCACCAAGGGAACCATAAAGGAAAAAACCTTGCAAACTTCCTCGAAATAGTTCCATCACAAAGACTATATCACAAGATTAAAAAACCCAATAAGAATAAGTCTTATGAAGCTATATATCTCTCCTTCTCTCTCTCTCTCTCTCTCTCTCTCTCTCTCTCTCTCTCTCTCTCTCTCTCTCTCTCTCTCTCTTTCTCCTCATGTGAACTTGAGTGAGTTNAATGAGGGAGGGACCCTCCCTACTTATACTCTTCAAGTGACTGACCTAATACATGACAGGGACCAACCTCTTACCCTAACAGGGTCGACTTCTCCTAGACAAAATCCAAAAATACATTACATGATTTTATACTAGGGACTATTGCCCCGAATTACAACGTTGATTGTACCTCAAGGGCCATACACAATAATGACATCCCGAAAGGAGAAAAACACATCTTCAATGGAGGTACAACAACATATAGTGATAATATACATCAGAATATCTTCTAAAGTTAAAAATACATTAATAGGAAGGATCTTCATCTTGATGTCACACAACAGTGCTGCATAACTGGAGTGTTTCTAAGTCCTCTCACTTTATTTGTAAGTCTTGCCATTCTTTTCTTCATCTTGTATGATCTCTTGTGCCCAATATTTTGTTCATCTCTTGAGGTGTATCTACCACTCTCTGTGACTTGGTCATATCGTGATTCTTCTGAAGCTCTTTCTACTGTCATGGTGTCTTTATCCCAGGGATATTCATGTTCTTCTTCATTTTGTTGTAGTGAATATTCTAGCTAAACCATCGTCACTTGTTCTTCAGAACAAGTATCATCCTCCTTTTCTTGAAGGTCATTATATGTGATCCTTCCTACAAGTCAAATTTAGTTGCATGATTAGAAACATTTCATATTTCTAAAACAACAAATTGTTATTCATAAAGATATATGTCACACATCCATGCAACTATCTTAGCCAATTCTACAACATTCATCTGTATCCCTTATACATATGGTAACTTTCTAAATGCCTTCCATATCTACCATAACATTATTACGAGTGTGCACAACTCCTAATATGTCAACAAAGAGGTTTCATTCTAGATAAGTAGCAATGGAATGTTGTACATCACCATAGGCCACTTACCCATAATATGTAAGACAGTAGTGCACCATTCATAAGTGCATACACTCAGTCATGCATAATACATCAACTGAATATAAATATGTGCATAACTAAACAATATCATTTAAGTAACTAGGTATATACGAAAAGACAATTTAAGCACTTATCTTGGTTTGTTTGGTTGGTGGACTCCCTCTTGATCCTTATCTTCTTGCAAGAATAATTGGATTATTTGACAGTGTTCTATACTTCATCATCTTATTCTGGGAACCTGTGTCTATATTTCTCATGCTTGAACAAGTTTTTTATAACATAGACCACATGGTACTGCATACTAGTTCTAAATCTGAGTGTCGCTTCTTCATTTGCAACTGCATCCTTTCTTATCCAAATACTGAGACGGATAATATGTTCTTCTTTTGTCATGGGTTGAATCCTTTTGGATTAAAGTACATATTCCTCATCACTTGAGGAATCAACTCTTTCTTTTCTGAATATTTTTTGTTTTTGGTTCATCATATTCAACGGTGTTAGCATGATGTTTTTTCTTATTTGACTTCATGTTGGAGGAGCCTTTTTTTCTAGGACAAAATCTGGAGTAGTGTCCCTTCTCATAACAAGTGTAGAATCTAATACTGGAAGGATCTCTTCTCAATTTATTTTGTCTTTTGTGATGAGGGTCCTCCATTTTGTTGTGATGATGGTCCTCCTTCTTTCTATGGTTCCTTCTGGTGTGGGTTGTGAGAGCTTGATCTTCAGTTTATCCCATATTCTCTTCTCTTTTATGAGTTGAGCTTCTTATTGTGTGCATTCTTCCCAGAGTCTATTGAAAATGATCCACTTCCTTCTAGCACATATTCCTTGAATGAATCCATCCCATGGTCTTGGAAGACCATTCAAGGTGGTCATAAAAATATCTCCTTCTTCCACATTCTCTTCTACTGCTTCAAGTTCTTCCTTGATTTGGGAAACCCTTGTGAAGTAGGATTGAATATTATCTAGGTTTTGTAGCTTCACATTCTTTATTTGGTTCCTCAATGTCATCTTTTAGTCGTTGTTCTTTCCTTCGAACAACTTCGTCAAAGCATCAAACACTTCCTTAGGTGTCTTCAAGGATGAAGCATGGGGGATCAAATGATCCTTAATAGAATCTACAATGATTCTCTTGGCCTTGATCAAGTTATTCTTATGGATATCCTTAGCCTCATCTCCCTCTAGTTCTGGAATTTCCTTACTGCTATACTTATCAAAATCATTTTCATCAAGGATCAGGGAGATCCTATACTTCCATGCTCTAAATTTGTCATCTCCCCCAATATTATCATTAAGTTGGGTGTGATGAGTCATTTTGAAATGAGAAAATAAAATATAAATGCAATAGATCTTACAGGTTTGAGATTCCCAAGCTAATTCTAGAGCTGAGTGACCTAGGGTTTGTTAGAGAAACGCTAATTTTCCAAACTTGGAATCTTGGAATTTTGTTTGGATAGAAAGTGTGCCTCCTTGAGGTGACTTGTTCAATGAGGTCCTTTGCCAAATTTGGTGGAGGAATACTCCATAAAAGTGATGCCCTAGTTTCCCCTTGCATTAAAGATGAGTACAAAATTGAAAATTATCGGAACTAAATTTTGACTTCACATAAAGATGCACCCTTCTAGGGTGAGTTTCTTAGTGAGTTCCTTTTCTGAAAAATGTGGTGGGAATTCTCCAAAACTTAATTCCCTAGTTTCTTCTCATAGTATCCCGTAGTAAAAAAAATAAAATTCTCCAAATTGGATTCTCCTTCCTTCAAAAGATGTGCCTTCCTAAGGAGAGTTGTCCTAGTCGTCTTTTCTTGATGATCTGTGGAGAGAAGACCTTGAACTAGGAAGCCCTAGATTCTACTGCTACACAATTCCTTCTTTTAGAGAGACTATGATGCCATGTTAGTTTTTCTAATCTAATTTAAATTGATTAGGATCTTTATCTGAAAGAATAACAAGCACAACAAGATGCATAAAATAGAGCAGATACACAAGACACAAATATTTTCCTCCGGGAAACCATAGAGGATAAAACCTTGCAAAATTCCTCAGAATAGTTTCGTCACTAAGACAATATCACAAGATGGAAAAAACCAAGAATAAGAGTCTTCTACAACTCTCTCTCTTTCCTCATTTTCCTCTCTTTCCGAATGCACATTTGAGAGAGTGTGAGTGTGTGTCCAAATAGGGAGAGCGTATGCCTATTTATATTCTTTTGATGTGTAACTTACTTAACTAACTAGGTCAGTCGGGTAACCTCTTCGGGGATGACCTATCGAGGAATACACAAAAATAAATTTTACTTTATTTATCTTGCTGACTATTTCCTCGACTTACAACAGAGGGTTTACTTCAATGACCATACATAATAATGACATATTGAAAGGAGGGAAACACATCTCCAATGGGGGTACAACAAAATACAATGATAATATACATTAGAATATCTTCTAAAGTTATAAATACAACAACAAATATTTACCCTAGAAACCCTTAACAAGGAAAACCAACAAAACTTAGAGCCACACCTTTCTCTTTCTCATTGTATTTTCATAACCATTCACAATAAATATTTAGGTTTTATACAACATGCAAACCCCTAATCCATTAAACTAGATCAGATTATATCCCAAATCCCTTAATTGGGATTAAACTACACATTTTCCAAAAAAATAGTAAAAAAAATTCATCAACAGAGATTGGAGGGTGGTGCACCCCACATGCAAAGAATATAACACATACCCAATAATTCAAACACCAGTATTTTACATAGTAAAAAAAGATCATAATTTCTATAATATGAAATTACATGATTGATACAAATTGCATTAAACCAAAAATGAAAATTCATATATGCCATTGGCGTTTCAATCCCAACAAGCCCCAAGTAAAGGACATTTACCCTCAGAATAAATTATGATGGCCTATGGCATGCAAGGATAAATAACTTTAAAGTTTTAAATTTCTTCTAGGGCTCTTTCAATGCTTATGGATTAGTGGCATCATAAGATGAAGCATTCACATACTTTTTGTAATAGTATTTTCCTCCAATAGATAGTTTACTGGGAAAGGTTCAACGGATAGTCCAACGTCTTCATATCCTCCCTTGAGAAATATTTAAGTTATCCCTTCCCTTGATCCTATAAGAAATCTAAGTAATATTTAGAGAGCACAAATTAATCAAAACAAAGTAATTGGTCCAAGGAACACAGAAAAAATGAAATTGCAAAATCCTAAAACTAATATAAAAAACGAGCATACCAAGCATATCGGGTCTCCATGCGATTGCATACAAAAAATCCAGTATTGTGACAACATAAAGTGTTTTTAACACAAAGCTCTAGTCACTTAAAAGTCTAAGCATACAATGTTTTTAATATAAATATTTGACAATTTAAAATTATACTGAATCATATATATCCATAGTCAGCATGAAAACAAGGTGGTGATGGTGGTGATTCTTATGAAGGAAACGTTAGAACAAGCTCTACATTTATTATAAAGAAGTCATTCATTAAGTATCCCAACCTCTACCACCTCAAAGCCTAAGGAAAATTGAAATAAAAATGAAAATTGTGCAAAAAAATAAATAACCTTGGGAAATATCATCTCAAACTACTATGTGCATACAAATAACAAGAAAAAAGATTTCTCCTAAATTGAACTTTACATTATCGAATAAATTTTAGTGCATTAAATAAATAATGGGTAATTAAAGGCTCAAACCCTAAAATCAGTTCCTAAAATCAATAACAATTGATTACTAAGATTCATTGCTAAAGGAATATTACAATTGGTGTGCATCGGTTTTTGGAGCTGCACGCTTGGGCAACCTGCACGAGACGAGGAGGAGCGCAGCTCCTTGAGGGCCGAGGCTGGACAAGCCCGTCCCAGAGAAAATAATCAGGTTGAGCCAATCGAATAAGCTGCTGAAAGTGGTGGTGGCCTCTGAAGCCATGTATTGAAGTTGGATCGGAGGGGGTAGGGCTTCAAGATGGTGGAGGAGGTAGGAAATTCCCTACCTACTCGATCGGAAGCCTTCGATAGGATAATCTCCAGTCATGTCAAGTGATCAGGCAAAAGAGAAGTGCTGAAATTTGTTAAGTGAATAGAAGATGTACCGGAGGTAGTCCTCCCAGTGGAAGAAACGATCCAGGTTGCCCTGTCACTGGAAGATCGGGAATTGATTGGGAAGTTCATAGGGCTGTGGCCTTCACCGAAAACCACCGACAACTGGGTTCAAAGGAACTGGCGACCGCTAATATCCAAAAATGTGGCCTCCTACGCCATCGGAAGGGGATACTTCCTCTCTGACTTCGAATCCAAAGACGATAAAGACTTAATCTTCAGGAATGGGCCCTACTTCATGGGGCCGCAAGGTCTCTACCTCAACGGTTGGTCGCCGGAATTCGATCCAGAAGCCGATACCCCTAAAGCTGTCCCAGTCTGGGTTAGACTGCCTAGTCTACCTATGCACTGCTGGAACCCTAAATCCCTCCAGGCTATAGGGGATGCACTGGGAAAATATATCGACATGGCCAGCCCAAAGGACCAATATGCTTGCGTCCGCATATGTGTGGAGGTTGACCTCGAAGCTGGACTACCAGAAGCTATCAACCTCATGGTGGGGAACTGGTCTCACATTCAGAAACTAGACTATGAACAACTCCCCTTCAAGTGCAGAGGTTGCCACGAGTACGGGCACTTCATCCGAAACTGCCCTAAAACTTCGGAAAGCCAGCAGGAGAAGGGGGAAGGATGGCATAGGGTGAACATATCCAGAACTAAAAACCAAACTGGTGGGGGCTCTAAGAAAGGCGAGGGGAGTGGACTATCCAAAAAATCCCAAGAGCCACCAAGATCTATATAATCAGTAGAAGCAAGGGAGGAACCCATACAAACAGAAGACAGATCTAGTCCCAAAAAGAGAAAGGAACCGAAAACAGTCATCTCAGACCAAGGGAGAGACAATGAGGAAGACATAGCGGAAACTAAAGCAGTAGAGAGTCAGGGTAAATCTGATGATGAATCGGACTCGAAAGAGGATGAAGAGGAAGAAGGGGAAATTGAAATAATTACTCCAAGAATGACGAAAACAAAAGGAAGGAAATCTAGAAAAGAAGTACGGGAGCAAGCAACATAGAAGGATAAGCTGCAAGGATCCCAGCTAACCTTGGAAAAGCTGCTGAAAAATCCAAGAAACACCCGTCAGCATGGGCATGCCTCGAAAGGGATGCATACGGCTCCTAAAAGTAAGTAATGAAGACTATTTCCTGGAACTACAGAGGGCTTGGTAGCAAAGGCAAGGAAGAGGCTATGCTAGACCTAATCTCTCTCCACCATCCGGACATTCTGTTGATTCAGGAAACCAAGCTGGAGGAGACAGCTTTCCTCCAAACCAGTAAAAAATTTTGGAAAAAAAAAAGGAGCCGCAGCATTAAGCTCCAGAGGAGCATCCGGGGGTATAGGAACCCTATGGGATGACAGAAAATTCGAAGCAATGGTCATCAAAAATAGCACTCATTGGATCCTCACAGTGCTGAAGCAAAAAGACACCAACTTACTGGTAAGTATAATTAACATATATGCTCCTAATTCTTACAACGAAAAAATAAACTGCTGGACTCTTCTCCATGAAGAACGAAATAATCTGCAAGGTAATGTCATCTTGGCCGGGGATCTGAATCTCATTCTTAGCCAGAATGAAAAAAGAGGGGGCTCTAGACCCATAGATCCAATCAAAGACACAGTGGAAGACATCATTACGACCTGGGACCTCATTGATATCAAACCTTCTACAGGGAAATACACCTGGACCAATAGGAGGTTTGGGTCAGGGCATATTGCAGCCAGACTTGACCATTTCCTGATTCAGGATAACTTCCTCTTGCAAGGCCTGAATATATCCTCCAAAATCCTCTCCTTCGGAGGCTCCGACCATAAGCCTATCCTCTTGGAAATGGTGCAAGAAAAAAACCTGGGACCCATACCATTCAAATTTAACTCCTTGTGGGCCAAGCGTGATGACTTCCTTCAGCTTGTAGCAGACTCGTGGGCCCATCCGGTCACCGGATCTCCCTTATTTGTATGGGAGGAGAAGCTGAGGAGGCTCAAAAAAACTTTAAAATGTTGGTCCAAGTCGATCCCAAATCCAAACACAGCCAAGCTTCAAGCTGCCCATGAGCTTGAGACGCACAAGGAAGATATGGAGGAGAAAGAAGTGACTTTAAATGACATTCAAAAAGACACAATGCTGCATCTGAAACTTCACACGGCGTGCAGAGAGGAGGCTGAAGTCTGGTGCCTCAAATCTAGATGCAAATGGTTGAGAGATGGTGACAGAAATTCAAGTTTCTTCCACAAACTGACCGAGGTCAGGAAAAATCAGAATTACGTACATGAGATTCAGATCAATGGTAAGATAATCAATCAATTTGATGAATTTAAAGTAGAAGCCACTCACTATTTCAGCGAGTTGTACACTGAACAGCCTATCTCCAGCGACGGCCAGATCCTGAATCTTGTTTCCAATTCTATACAGAGTAGTGACAACGACCACTTGAATCAAGTCATCACGCTGGAGGATATTAAAGAAACTGTAGATAACATGGAGGAGGACAGGTCCCCAGGACCAAATGGATACAACGTGAACTTTATCTCTATCTGCTGGGACATTGTTAAAAAAGATTTACTTAAAATGATCAGAAAATCTCAGAGCTGTAATAAGATCAGAGGAAGCACGAATTCAGCCTTCTTGGCCCTCATACCAAAGGAGAAAGACGTGAAGACCTTTGATAGGTTCAAGCCAATATCATTGTGTAACATAGGGTATAAAATCATCACTAAGATCATGGCAACAAGATTAAAGCACATCCTGCCATCCATTATCCCGAAGAATCAGGGTGGATTCATCAAAGGCTGGAAAATATGGGATAATATCATTTTAGTGCAAGAAGCCATCCATTCTAGTCTGAAGAATGGAGACAAAGGAATGGCGGTGAAATTAGACCTGGAAAACGCTTTTGATAGAGTAATCCATTCATTCCTCCTTCAGTTAATGTAGAGATTCGGTTTTGATCCCAAATTTGTCTCTTGGGTCAAGGCTTGTATCAGCAAGCCCTGGATTGCTCCCCTCATTAATGGAAGAGCTGCTCCCTTTTTCCAAGCAACGAGAGGTCTGAGGCAAGGATGCCCGCTCTCACCCCTTCTCTACGCCATTCAAGCCTCGGTACTCCGCTTCCAATTATAACACGCTAGACTAGAGCAGGAGCTGTCAGGCATAAGACTGGCCAGAGGAGTCAAAGATATTAATCACTCTCAGTTGGTCGACGATACTATTTTAATGGGAGGTGCCATCCAAATTATAGCCCGCCGATTCAAAACTGAAATGACTCGTTACTGCCAGGCCTCTGGAAGTAAAATTAATCTCAGAAAAAGTCATATTTTTGGCTGGAACATTAACCCGAGGGAAATGTCAGATATAGCCAGAATCCTAAACATGAACGGAGCTGTAAGCTGGGACTCATTCAAATATCTAGGGGTGCCTATTACTAAAACCAAGTCCAAGTCCTCGGACTGGAGCCCCATAGTGGATAAAATAAAAAAGAAAATATCAGACTGGGGTACTACTTGGCTGAATCTAGCGGGGAAGGTTGTTTTAATCAAAGCTATCCTGAACAGCTACTTGGTCTACCAATGCTCACTGCTTCTAGCACCGGGCAAAATCATTAACCAAATTGAGGTATTACTGAAATCATTTCTCTGGAAAGGTGGGATCAATGGAGGAGGTAAAAAGTATGCCTTGGTAAGCTGGAAAATCGTTAAGCTGCCCAGAAATGAGGGAGGTCTTCAAATTAGGGACCTTAAACATCAAAACTTGGCCATTGGGGCCAAATTACTCTGGAATTTGCTAAATTCTAAACCATCCTGGTGTAGTCGAGCTCTTAGAATCAAATATTTTCCCGAATCGAGGCTTAGAGGCCTGGAAGGAGACCACGTGAAGAAAAAGGGATCCCCCATCTTCAATCTGTGTAAAAAATCATTGTATCAGTTTGTTGAAAAATTATATTGGGTACCAGGCAATGGAAAAGAAATAAATTTCTGGAAGGGCTCGATCCTTGGTAAGCATCCTCCATGCCTACCTCATTTACAAACTTGGATGGAGGCGAGAGCACTGTCCACGTTATGGAGCATTTCAGAATGGGATGTGAATTACCCAAATCATTGGACATCCTGGGCACTGTCGGACTGTCCAGAAGAGTTGGAAAATGATAAAAGGAAGCTGATCATTCACTTGGCCGGGCTAGCCCCGATTTCCAAATCCTTGAAAGATAGACGTGGCTGGGGACATCGAAATGGCAATTATACAACGGCTAAGGGGTACAATGTGTTTGCAGCAACTTATATTGTGCCAGCGAATCCAGGAATTTGGAATCACAACTGGAACAACAAAATGTTGCCCAAAATAGATGTGTTCACGTGGACATTAATCCACCAAAGACTGCTGACTGGAGAGAATATGGAGAGAAGGGGGATAGCAAGCCCTTTCAGATGTCCTCTTTGTGCTGTTAATTCAGAGTCTATTTCTGATCTCTTCTTTAACTGCACATATTCAGTTTCAATTTGGAAGGAAGTAATGCTGAATGAAGAAGACGAATTTCCATGGAATGGAAATAATCAGGAATTTTTCATCAATTGGGAAAATATGTACAAGGGCGAGCTGGGGAAAAAAAAGGGACTGAGAGCCTACTGGTTGAAACTGCCTAAAATTGTTTGCTGGTGCATCTGGTTAGAAAGAAACCAGAGAATATTTCAGAATAGGAGCCAACCAACTTGGAGGGTAACGGTAAAAATCAACGCTCTATTAGGTGAGGTGGTAAGAAGCACCACGATTCTGTATAATAAAGTCGAGCTGACAGAGAAAGAAAAAAAATGGATGCAAAGATTCAATATTTAGGATAATAACAGCTCAGCCATCAAAAAATTGGAGAATTGGGAGATCAGAATGGACAAATCCCAATTCGAAAACTGGTTAAGAGAAATAAAGATATTCAAACTGTTCTTTGACAGAGCTTCCAAAGGGAATCCGGGGAAAGCGGGAGGAGGAGGAGTTGTCATAAACCCCACAGGGAAAGTGGAAATCGAATACTCCTGGAACATCGGACATGACTCCAATAATATGGCAGAAGCATACGGGCTCTGGAAAGGCCTTAAGCAGGTGCAAAAATTAGGAGCAGATGAAGTTGTGGTTATCGGATATTCGAGGCTAATTATCCAAGCAGTGAGCGGAGGAAGAAGGGGAAAAAATGAGCGGATGGAAAGACTGTTAAAAATAATCAAATATATGATCAAAAGGTTCAAGAAGATTGAATTCTACCATGTTCTCAGGGAGCTTAATATGAGGGCGGACAAAGAAGCTAATAAATTCATAGATATAGGGTGCTATGAACTCAAGGTAAACTCAAAGATAAGTCTGGAAATTCCACCATAATTGTCTAAGGCTGGGGAGTTTGAGCAGATCTCTGTATTCTTGATCAGTGTTTTTAAACTGGATTTCTCATATTAATATAACCGTTTTTGTTATAAAAAAAAGATTCATTGCTAAAGGAATGCAAGGACTAACAAGAGTTAAATATTATATATGAAAATCGATTTTGTCATGCACCTGACCCCAAACTCATCATTAGGGTTTGAATACTTCCAGGATTCTAACAAGGAAGGACTGATTATATGTTAAACATGATGGAATAATGTTCTATGGGGTTAGGCCAACATGCCAACAAGCCAAATAAACAAAAACAATCAGTTATTAAGGAAGACAACTCTTCCAATGCAATACTATATCCCAATGTACATGCTAGGCAATGTGATGCCACATGAAGACAACCAATCTAGTAATCCTTTTCACATGTAAATTTATTTCATCATCACATCTGTAAGAAACTGCACATCCTCATTTAACCAAATAATAACTTCATCTTTATAATGCTTATAGAATTCAAATTCTAATATATAAGTACAACAAAATTATGACACTTAATAATAAAATCAATCAATTATTAAGCAAGACAACCCTTCCAATGTAGGACTATCCCAATGTACATGTTAGGCAATGTGATGCCACATGAAGACAACCAATCTACTAATACTTTTCACATGTAAATTTATTTCATCATCACATCTGTGGGAAGCCACCCATCCACATTTAAACAAATAATAACTTCATTTCTATAATGCTAATTGAATTCAACTTCTAATATATAAGTACAACAAAATTACGACACTTATTTAAGAAGGAATTTGATACCACAATACATCGTATATATATCATTAATTATCAGCCACCAACCCCATGTAATAATTGATTCAAAACAGCCATACATGGCCATATGGTATGCCCAAGAACTAGACCTTCTATCTATCCTAACTCATGATCAACTAAGTTCTAAAACAACAAGTAAAACAACATTATACACTGCCTCAAAAATCACAATTATGACGTTGCTTGATATCATATTTAGTACACTAAATAACAACCATTGATCCAGCGGAATATCTGATTTGAAACAACCATACATAGCCATATGGTCTTCCCAAATAAAACATATCTTTGAATAATCATAATTCATAAGCAAAATAACTTCTAATGGAGGAAACAATACATCACAAAAACTGCTCCACTAGATACTAATCTATCAACATAAATCATACATGGACATCGACATGAAATCGAAGTGCAACATAAATAATAATATAGCACATCCTCCATGGGAACATGTGCAATAATAACATAGTAAATAATAGTCAAGAATACTTATCTTTATTTATGGTGAAACTAACATCAACTGGACAATGTTCCAAATAGTCACGCCAAACAACCTGACCAGTTCACCCCTGAGATAAGGTCTTGGATCCACACGCTAAGGATTTCTCCTTCTCTCTCTCTCTCTCTCTCTCTCTCTCTCTCTCTCTCTCTCTCTCTCTCTCTCTCT